>CM061921.1:29817322-29920607 GCA_031002005.1 Vandiemenella viatica
TGAGCTGAGTCAACGGGGCGGATCTTTGTGCAGCGTTGGAAATAAAAACACAGGCAGATGTGTGAACTATGGGAGTAGATTTTTATTTCCTTTGCATCATGAAATAAAGAAACAACGAGGTTTGGAAATAACTTGCATCGATTATTAGCCCCGTAACAGTGGTCGCTAAGACACAGTAACTATGCTTGCCGTTAGAGAAGAGATTAGCTGGTTCAAATTTATAAGTAGGCCTAAGTAAGGGAGCTATTGGTGTGCAATTGCCTTCGTTAAATCCACTTCATTGCGTATAGAGTGACAGCGTAAAAAAATGTTGATCATTCATTTTGTGACTGGTATGTCTTAATGTCACTATCTCCTGGTATCTTTCAGAAGAACAGAATAGAATGGTTTTGTTTCATCTTTATCCACAACTTAAATAACATGCTATATTTAACACAAATTCGCCACAGTCATCCACATATATAGAATAACACTAAATAATACTAACTAACCTGCTAAGCTACTAAAACACCACCCTAGTATCGAAATTTCCCCGCAGTGTTGCTATGGAATAATAAAATCCCCCAAAGCAATGACTGGGATTTGCACTCATTTTAACGTTCAGGAGAAACAGTAACAGGAGTTTTAAGTAATAGTTGTGAGGAAAAAACTGCTCGGAGAAAATCACTTTGTCATTGTTTTATACTCTGTAAGCGTCAAATACTCAAGTAAAAAATCAATCTATTTCGAATGTGTATTTTGTTAGACAAGAGAAATATCGGAGGAAGTGAAGCTGTGAGAATGGAAGCGACCTTGGTTGTGACGTTAGAGACATTTACCTCGTCAAATCGAAGGTCGCGCTGATCGTATCACAAACTGCAAGTATAGAAGAAAAAGAACTCTGCAATGTCGTAGCTGGTAAAGTTCCCTTGGTCGTGTGCTATGACTCTTCTTACACTAATGCGCGCTTTCATTGTAATTGCCTCTGGGCTTTAATGGTGGAATTCAGCACATGCTGTTGAGGGTTACAGCAATAGTAAATATAAAATATTAGTAAAAAAAAAAAGAAGAAAACAACACATTTAACTTCCGATATTAAGCTTAGTTTTACATATAATCGTTCATACCCACGAAACCTTGGTTCCACAAGATGTGTAACAATTTTCAATAGGTTAGATTATCTTCTAGTTTATGCATCATTCTGCAGAACTCCTTGCTTAAGTCCTGCTTTCATAATTTTGTCCCGAATATTACCTATTTTTTACTTCTTTTTATATATATCAAAACGAACGCCTTTAATTCTTTATTGGCAGAGACAATCAATGGCTCCAAAACTATTCTCATTTTCACTCTTGTATTAGGAGCCAAAGAGTATTTTTCTACTATATAAAACTGAACTGGAATTTTGAGACACATTTATAATACTAGTTACAGAAATTAAATTAATTTAGTAACAATTGATTCAAAAAATTATCAGTTTTCTTAGGTAAGTGTACCTAACGGAACAAGGAACAGCTCATCTTCACGAATACTGAAGTGCCAAATCAGGTGTTATCTACTATGGGATCTACATGAATTCTGTATTTTATTTTGATGCTAGTTGTATGCTCCAGAAATTAGTCTTTCATTTTGAGAAAAGAATTTTTATTTCGACCCTATCAAGTACATTACAAGCAAGAATGGGAATGGTAAAAATCATGCTGTGTTGAGATCTATGTGATACTTTATTTTTTAAAGTATTGTGACCATAGTATGAGATACAGTACCTTGTACTGGCATCGTGACGGTGAATATGAAGGCGAAGCCGATGAGAGCGGACTCGCCAAGATACTGGTAAAGGAAGTAGGTGATGATGATAACCTGCAGAACACTCAGCCATATCCAGTGACCGAACTGCAGTGCCATGTCAAAGCGGCTCACGTCGTTCGTCATGAGGTTGACGATCTGCCCTGTTGCCGTCTGGTCCAGGCCTCC
This sequence comes from Vandiemenella viatica, assembly GCA_031002005.1. Taxonomy (NCBI): domain Eukaryota; kingdom Metazoa; phylum Arthropoda; class Insecta; order Orthoptera; family Morabidae; genus Vandiemenella; species Vandiemenella viatica. Next base: position 29,819,276 of record CM061921.1, read on the forward strand.
TCTGTTCAGGCGCAGAACCTTCATACAGAAACAGCAGTGCAGTACGATTGGTGGTATAACTTCAAGGCGCTTCACGGAGTCTTAACGATCTAACCGTTGTGATTGATGCTACTGGATTTCAACAGTAACCGAATCATACCCTTCATTGGCAGATGATAATATAGAGATGCTGTGTCCAAAAATTCATAGGTTGCTGCCGCATTCGTGCCTCCTAGAAGCCGCCAATGGCGTTATTAGCTCTTTTCGTTGATGCATTCAGATTGTCGTAATATTAAAAGGTTTTACTGAATATATTTTAAGTAACGGTGTAGATAGAAAAATAGTATTTTTTATTCAAATCTAGTTATTTGAATATTAGTCTTTTTTGTTGATAAGTAGTGGATAGCAGTGAGCTTGAAATTTTTGGCCGAACAGCAGGAAACCTATGATGCGGCAAACTGCTACATCTACATCTACATCTATACTCTGCAATTCACAATTACTGTGGGTGGCAGAGGGTGCTAAGCACCAATCCTATTTTAGAGTATTCCAATCCCGAACAGAACGAGGAAAGAAAGAATACATAAATGTATCAGTACGGCATCTTATCTCTCGAATCATATCCCTTCTGTCATTGCGACCTAAATAGGTTGGCGTAAGAAGTATTTCGTTGCACTCGTAAATTAGAGATTTTCGCATATTCTCCAACAAATTTAAACGAAAACGACGTCGTCTGTCCGCCAAACAATCCCAGTCTAACCCACGTATCAGCTCTGTGACACTTACTTAAGGACTGTAACTAGCAGTCACGAATCGAGCAGCTCTCCTCTGTACTTTCTCTAACGTGTCAATCAATCCCTTGCGATACGGATCCCAAATTGCAAAACAGTATTCCAAATGCGGACGCACTAGTGTTTTGTACGCTATTTCCTTTGTATGAGCATTGCAGCTTCTCAAAATACGACCTATAAAACGTAGTTTAGAATTAGCTTTGCCTACGACGGAAGTTATGTGCAAGTCCCATTTCATGTTGCTTTGTACTGTTACGCCTAGATACTTCAGGGAATCGACCGTGTCAACAACTGAATTGTTAACTTTGTACTCGTGAGCAAACGGGGTCTTTTTATTACTTATTTGCATTGCCTTGCACTTTTTACAGTTAAGTGTAAGCTGCCATTTACGGCACCATTCCGAAATAACATCCAGATCGCGCTGTATTTCTAAGCAATCGTCAGAGCACCCCACTTCCCTATAAATAAGTGCATCATCAGCAAAAAATCGCATCCTGTAATTAACGTTGTCACCGAGATCGTTTATAAAAATTAAGAAAAGAAGTGGCCCCATTACACTTCCTTGAGGAACGCCCGAAGTAACATCTAGCTTTGAAGAGGCTTCCCCGTCAACAACGACATACTGCGACCGACCAGTTAGAAAATCGCGTATCCATTCGCAGATCTGATCAGATATACCGTACGCTCGAATCTTCGCCGAAAGGCGTTTATGTGGTACAGAGTCAAAAGCCTTCTGGAAATCCAAGAAAATAGCATCAACTTGTGATCCTGCATCGATAACCTTCATTACGTCATGCGAAAATAGAGCCAGTTGCGTTTCACACGAACGGTTCTTACGAAATCCGTGTTGGTTTGCTGTAAGTAACTCGTTTTCATCCAGAAACATCATAACGTTAGAGCATATGACATACTCCAGAATTCTACTGCAGACAGATGTTAGAGATATGGGTCGATAATTCCTAGGATCTCTCCGATCACCTTTCTTGAAAACGGGAATCACCTGCTCTATTTTCCAGTCAGAAGGTACTTTTCTTTCTTCTAAAGATTTACGAAATATATCTGATAGAATGGTTCTATTTCTTCCGCGTATTCCGAAAATAATCTTACTGGAATACCATCAGGACCCGGCGCCTTCCCCCACTTCAGGAGCTTTAATTGCTTTATGATACCTACACTATCAATTTGAACTGGATCCATCTCAAATTCTACACGCCGTGCAATAGCGGGAATGTTTTCCATGTTTTCGTCAGTGAAAGAATTTTTAAATTCGGTGTTAAATACGGTAGCCTTTTCGCGGCTGTCATCAACTTCCCGACCGTCTTGTAGTAGAACTGACATATTGTTGTCACTACCACTAACTTTTTTTACATACGACCAAAATTTCTTTGGGTTTTCGTTGAGACTCTTAGAAAGTGAGTTGCATCTAAAGTCGTTAAAAGCCTCGCGCATCGCATTTTTAACATGTTCTCTTGTTTCAGCTAACTTTTCTAAATCACTCCTATACATTGTCGTCCTTGAGCGTGCATGTATCTTCCTTTGTTTTTTAAGTAACCGTTTAAGTTTACGTGTATACCACGGGGGATCGTTCCCATCCCTGATCGGCCTTTTCGGTATATGTAAGTCCATACCTTCCCTGACTATATGCATGAATCGAAGCCACATCTCTTCAACCGAGCCTTTACCTTCTATAAAGGTAATATAATTATCCCTCAAAATCGTTCTTAAACTCTCCTTTGGGGCCTTTTCATACCTGTAAACGACCTTTTCTTTTTTCTTTTTGTGCGCTGCTATTAATTTTACTGTAGCAAGTACAGCTTTATGATCACTTATTCCCATGGTGGTAGAAATGTCCGTGAATAACTCAGGCCTATTGGTAACGAGAATATCTAAAATGTTTTCGTTATCGTTGTGGCACCGCGTTGGTTCAGTGACGAGCTGCTCAAGATTAAGATCTGAGAAAAGGTCAAGAATAATTTCACAGGATGTTTTATCCCGTCCACCAGTAACGTGGACGATATTATTCCAGTCGATATATGGAAAGTTGAAGTCACCTCCTAGTATTATTGCATGATCTGGAAATTGACGAGCTATATTTCTTATATTAGGTCTTAAGGCCTCAGCAATAGATACATCTGCATCTGGTGGACGATAGAAAGACCCTAATACAAGTTTTGTCCTAGCTACTTTTAGTCTAATCCATAGGATTTCACAGGCCGTATCGATATTTATTTCGCTATACGACAGGTGTTTACTAACAGCTATAAATACACAGCCTCCATTGGAGTTCAACCTATCCTTACGGAAAACATTCATTCTATCGTTAAATATTTCTGCTGAACTTATATCCGGTTTTAACCAGGTTTCAGTACCTAATACAATATCTGCTTCTGTACAACTAATAATGCTTTCAAGCTCAGGCTGCTTATTACAAATACTTCTACAGTTAATAACGAGTACTTTTAATGGTCGAGACTGATTTAAGCTACTCCTAACATATGGTGCCGAATTCGATTGGGCTGCCCGTAACTGTGATCCCAGTTTCGGGTCTTCCTGCCTCAGCCTAAAAAATCCCCCAATGCACTCCACACGGCCCCTGCCACACGTGTAGCCAATTTACGTGTGTAGTGCACTCCTGATCGACCCCATGGCGAAGATCTAGGAATCTGCATCCATGATTATCGCAGAAACGCCGCAGTCTCTGGTTTAGACCCTTGACTCGGCTCTGAACCAGAGGTCCACAGTCGGTTCTATCGACAATGCTGCAGATAGTTAACTCAGCCGAAATCTTGCAGTCATCAACCACAGAGCTCACCCTTTGAGCAAGCCGCCGGAAGGAAGAGAGGATAGTCTCTGACCCCAGGCGGCAAGCATCGTTGGTGCCGACATGAGCTACAATCCGCAGCTGGCTACACCTCGTCCGATCAATGGCATCCGGGATGGCCTGATCCACATCTTGGATCAGACCTCCCGGAATACACAATGAATGGACACAGGACTTCATCCCAGACCTATTCGCCAAGTCCCTAAGGGGTTCAATAAAACGCCTAACATTCGAGCTACCTATCACCAAAATCCCCTTCTGTGGTCGCTCAGGCCTTGCGGGCAGGGGGGCTGGCAACTCGCTGTTTGACGATTGTGGATCTGAACCAGACCCAGACAATACATCAAACCTGTTGGACAGTGGTACAAGCATGTCCTCCTGGGATTCAGACTTGCACAACTGCCCCCGCATGCGGCGTCGACGCCCGGAAACCACACGCCAGACACCGTCAGGTGACTGCCGCACAGGCTCCAAGGTCTCAGCCTGCACTACTGGTACGAAGCTTGGAACAGGAGAACCTGCGATAGCACTAGCTTCAGCGGAGTCTCCCATAGCACATCTGCTGCAGTCGCCTACGGCAGATTCCAGCCTTGCCTCAATCGGTAATCATGCATCTCAAAGGGTCATATAATATTATGCTGGACCTGAACAACACAATATTTCTAGGTAGTTCAAGTATACAAACGGACCAAAACTAAGGGGAATAGAAAGGCATCTGAAAATCAGAGCCAAAACCAGGATTCGAACCGGGGAGTTTTAGAATTTCCATATGGACACATAATCCTCTAGCTGAGGTGGGTGTGGAGTATTTCAGACTACTAAATGGTAGTGAAAACACTGATTTCTTCGAAGACAGACACTTTAAATAAGGAATGTGTTGTGGCAGGCAATAATGTGCTGTAGCAGACAGTAATGTGTTGAAACAATAAATACTCGGATGACTGGATAGATGGTCAGATGTGATCATGTCGACACGATCGATACTTTCCTGAGCTTAGCTAGAAACAGAAATAAGCAAGATCGTGCTAAATCAGCAATAGCTTTCGACTGAGAATCATATTTTCCTTTTGCTATTTTATGACGTGTATGGAATGGAAGTTTTAAATAATTCCACGAAAAGTAAATTCAGTGAACATAGAAAAGTCATTATGGAATAAAATACGGAAATCTGAAAATTAATGCGAATATGCTAAAGTACGGAACAGCAGGGGAAAAAAATATTTCACACTGGGGTAGTCATTTAGGGATGGGATTGTCTAAATCCTTCGTCTCTGAAACAATTTTCAAATAAGAGGCTCTTCTGGTAAGTTCGTATTGTGAAATCGTACAATCATGTGAAAAATGCATATAATTATTAGTTCCAATGTTGAATGTGGTACAAAATTACGATGTCCTGGAATAAACCTTTATTTTACTATAGGTGCTGCAGAAGTGTTTCATGTTTATTCTAAAATGGAGAAAAAAGAAATTCGTGCAGTAATTAAATATACGTGTAGGAAAGAGATCTCATCAATGAACGTTCATGAGAATATGGCGGTAACATTAAGGGAGTGTGCTACTGCCTACAGCGCATTAAAAAAGTGATCATCTGAATTTAAACGGGGGAGAACCACCACTAAAGATGCTAGCCAACTCGGGAAGGCCAACTGTTTGTATCATTCAGGAAAAATTGGACAGAATACACGAGCCTGTGATTACAGATGGACAGTTAACAGTTTGGCGGGGTGGGGAGATATCAGGCATTCCAAGGACAACAGAAGATCCCATTACGACAGAGTACATAGATATGAGTAGCGTTTCTGTCAATTGAGTAGCAAAACATTGGACATGAGATCGAAAGGTAGTGACGAGGCAAGTCTCTGCTGAAAATCTAGCTCTCTTCGAAACCAGTCTAGTAGATTTAGTTAAACTATTTATGTTTACAGATGAAACCTGGAACTATCACTTTAACCCAATATTAAGAATTTTCAATTCTGAGGCTGAATGAGGGTGTTATGATGATTAATTGTAAAGCATCTGATAGCATCCTTCAAAAAAATTTCAAGAGGCAAGTTCTTCAACCTACTTCCAAACCTTTAATAGTTTCTGTCTGACACCTATTTGAAGTCAGATGTTCAATTTCTATTGATAATCCTTTTTTTGATATCTTTGAGAAATTTTTGCACGCGGATGTCAGAAAAACGTTATAAGGTGTTCAGGTGTGTGGAACTCAGAGGTGCTATGACTATAAACAGACAACAACATTTCTTTTAAATCATGTGAATCTGTATCAGGCCACGAAATTATCGGACGACGCCCGTAGAGTAACAAAAATTACATAAAACTGAAAAATTAGTTGAGACAGTCTGTTTCTGTAACATGCACAAAATAGTTCATACACAGACGCTCTAATCAGAATTAAAGTTTTGATGTCATATCAATGCAATGAAATTTTACAAAAAATTACCTTGCCTGGCTCAGATATATAAAGATTTTACTATTTGTCATGACCTACCGAACTAATTTCAGTGGTACCTGTTAACAAATTCTACGCTGTAGCGCCCATTTCCAGAAAACAAGTATGATAAAAATACACTGTTGTATGTAAGACTGGAAGTTTTATTGGCGCTGTATATAGATACATTTCTATCGGTTAACTAGCCGAGTGAGACCGTTTGTTAAACACGACGTTTCAGCGGTAATAGGCTATTGTCAACACATTGGCGGCAGATACTACGACCGTCAAAACGTCCTATCCGACTCACTCGGTTAGGTATCCCAGAGAAATTTATCCATACACTCTGTACATAACTAAAATTAACTTTTAACCACAATTTCAATACTTGTAGATATTGTTTTGTTTTGAGCGTTGAGTAAAGATACCTATATGAAAAAAAAAAAAATGATTTCGTACTATTTTTGTTTATTTGAGGAGCATTATGTGTTGTTATTTATTCAAAAAGTAGCATAATACAAGCAGTTCATCCTCTTTTCCAGCGTACCGGATTTTTTCCCGTGTATTGGACAGAATTACTAACGTCGACATTTTTTATACAAGAAAGAAGTTTTTCTCGGCATTGCATGTGAATAAAATTTCTATCTCATTTAGTCTCCAGAGAAAATTTTATTATTTGACATTTTTTTGGAGGGGGATAAGTTAAAATTATTATTTAAAAAACCCTCGTATTTAATACATGAAAACAAGTTACCTTGCGATAGAGTAGAGAGCAACATGCGACTCTGACGCGCATGCCGACGAACTGTGCCTGCAACATGTAGTGGTGGTAGAAGCAGTTCTTGACAAACACCATGACGCACATACCACCTGCATAGCAGCACGCTTCATGTAATGTCATGTCCGATCCTTCCGTGAAGTATTGGATGATGTATCCCAGTAATATCGGCTGTGCCACCCTGGGAACAGATATTGATCCCCTAACTACAACAATTCATTGCAGTCACACATATTCTTCACAGCATAGTTAACTGAAATAAATCTCGTCACACTGATAGAAGTTTTCACTGACTTGATTCTCTTCACAGCTGTTAAACCTGGACTATACGAAGTAAAATTTTGGTTTTAGAGATATTCAGTTCAAGAAGCCAAACTAGTCGATGAGTGGTAACGCACTGGCATGCTGTTCGTAAGGACGTGGGTTCGAATCTTAGAAAACCTAAACATGGATGGCAGCACCGGGGATCTAAGCAGCGTCCTCCAGAATATCATGCCAATTTTTCAACCGCTTACCCCTCAACCTAAGTCTGACTCTGCCAGTGAATTACACAATGCTAATGTTCTAATTTCCTTTTGGACTAAACAGTCAAACGTATGTGAAATTGTACTGCTACCACTGACAGCACATACAAATTCCTTAATAGTAAAATACTGAATTACTATCGTAAACCGTGCATTTCAATCATGACGCTTTCGTGAAAGTGCTACATTAATATATCCTACAAGCAGATCTGTACTGAGCCAAACCAGCAGTTAGTGGCATTCAGTGGTGGAACTAAGTTTTATTTTATACTGGGTTTCATTACGTGGGCACACACTACTTCGATTGATTTTTAATTGTTGCTAACCCACCCCGTATCCGAGATCGTTAATGTACATAACAGTGCTTCTCAATGAGAAGCGTCACAGGATTGTAACATTTCGACGCTGCTAGAATTCTAGAATTCATTTCTATCACTACACAACGTCATGAAAAAATTCGATTTTAGAAAGTTTCGGCCGTCTGTTATGCTGCATTCTTCAGGTAAAGAAGTACATTCAATGGCGGTGCAACAATACTTGCTGTAGTCCGTATTCACCTCCTAAAACCAGCACTTTTTCGCGACTCCATTTGGCTGAACACCCGTCAAGAATACAGCAGCTCAACACGAATATGAATCGACACATAGGCTCCTTTACTCGAAAGGCAAACGCACTAACACGTTTCATAGCACGTGCGTAAGAAATGCGCGAAAATGTGTTGAATCATTGTACTACACACTGAATGCTCCACCAACACGTAGGTCCGTTGTTAAATAGGGGCGACTGAAAACATTTAAAAAGAAAGAGCTATTTTTTTTATTTTAGCCCATACAACTAATTTGTAAGTGTGCAAAATTTAATATAGTGATGAAAATCGAAAAATCTGGATATCCGGAGACTAAAATTCTGTTGAAACCTATAGCCTACTATGTGATCTAATACATTTAGTTCTGACTGAAGTTAAACATTTCTTTCCTCGGTTTATTAAGATCTGACTGCAGGAAAGCTGAGGAAAATAAGATACTTAATAGACGCCTTGAAATAAGTTTTATTTTCTTTCAGCCTATTGGGAAATGAATTAAGTGGTAGGGTTTTGTTAATGGCACATTGTATTCACCAGCAGACAATGTGCTGTTTACTGCTGTGAAGTACTGTCGTAGCTCAACGTTTAAATGAATTGTTGTCTTAACGACTTGGAGTCCAGGCCAAACTACAACTCTGAAGGCAATAGAAAAGACATTATTTCTGGTCAAGAAGCTTCTCATGTTTAACTGTAGCTAGTTTCATACTCAGCCAGACGAAGTGATCTTTGCCTTCATCAGGTGTCTGTTAAAAGTGTGAGCTACAAACTTATATGGATGATTAGGACTAGCAATAATTCACATTATAGTTTCTTCAGAAATCCGTCATTTTTGTATGATCAATTTGTTTTGATGAAAGAATCTCATTATGTACTTGCATTTAACATGCTCCAGAACTCTACTGCATATAGATGTCTGAGAGATAGATCAGTAGATGGTCACTTTGATATCGCTTCTTGGAAATTGTAGTGACGTTTGAATGGACCAATGTTCTGTACAACCCGGAATTACTCACTGCTGCGAAAAACTCACGACCATAGATGGAGATGTTATAAGTAAATTGCGAAACGAAATTTCACATAAAAAAATGATTAATTCTCACAGTCTATAAACAAATTTAATGTCATTTTGAAAGTTTATTCACCAATAAAGCTTGAAATAATCTATTGCGTAATCTATGTTCAAGACCACCTCTAAAATTATCTCCTGACAACTGATGTAAAGAGTACGGTAATAAATAAGAACATTAAGTGATATCAATCTGGTGTTTCAATTTTTTACTAGTTTGAGTATTTACTATTCGTGAAATGTGTTTCTTCCCTAAATTAAATACACTAAGATATACTTAAGGGCCCCAGTGCAAAAAAGGTTAATTTGGGCCCTCATGGGTGACTTTTTAGCCCTATGGTAGCTACGCCCCTGCCTGGCACTAGATAGAGATTATTCGATTAAGCCCCGGTGGTGGAAGGGTGGAAGGTATTCTCATCAATGGGGAATTGGCCAGTAGGGTAAGAAAACTGATGGCGCATGATTCACAATCATCAGATTGTGCGCCGAAGTTCTGGTTTAAATCGCCATCCTCTCCGCTGTTGTAGGGAGCGGGGGCATGCGGCATTGTTGATGATGACGTTGAACTTAGCGGCACAATGTGTGTCTTTCGCAAAAGTAGGCTTGAAGGCCCAGCACTGAATTTCTTGGGGAAGGCTACGGAGGACACATCTCCCCGATAAGTTGGTAGGGGAGGGGGTATAGCACAAATTTATTACAAGCTATGCATACTGTCTAGATTTTCACTCTACGAGTTCTATGCGTAGGCCTGCCGAGGTCAATAGCCAGGTTTAAAATACGGGAATGAAAATATCGATATGTTTCTTTCAGCTTCAAAGTTTTACTTTTAAATAATCATTTTTTGACTGTTAAATATATTTCAGATCCTGCACGTTGAAGACATATTAACGTATTCTGTACCTCATTAAAAAGACTCCATGGAATGCAGCGTTGAAGGATCAGGCTCTGGCACCACGATCAGAAGCTCGATATTGATTTGAGTGGCAGTAATGACATCGGCATATACTGTTAGCTTTATAAGCAGCCATAGTACTGCAATTATACAATAAAAATCTTTGACTTACCTGAATACTATACTTTCTATTGCCAGTACGATTCCATAAACAGAGTACTTAAGCCAGAATGTCTTTATAATGGCTAACAACAGACTTGGCTTGCATTGTGCTTCTCGTGCCCGCTCGACTTCGCGCTTCCAATTCCTGTAATCAAGGAAAAAAAATGAGTTTAGAAACACTTTCATTGAAAGCTCTCTTTCTCCTAACGGAGAGAACAATAGGAATAGCAAGACCGAACAGTTCAGAAGATTGCATTGAAGTGCAGCCTCACTGGGCATGACGCACGTTCAAATCCTGCCGTTGGAATAACAAGATCAACATTGATATAAGATTACATGATTTGCAGATACATGACGCTACTCACTTACTTCCGTTTGTGAAGTAACATTTTTCACTTTTTCGCTGTCAGGCGCAGAACCATTTTTGTGATTTAACGGAGGTTTTCAGGTTGCATGGGTTCAATGAACTTTCCGTGATCATACTACTATACCTACTGTAGTTTTGAAGAGAAGAAAGAGACTATTAGTTTTGAGTGAGTATTAGGGTTCAGTTCCAAGTCCGGCCATCCATTTTAAGTCTCTCCCTAAATTTCTTAAATCACTTAAGACGAATACTGAATAGTTCCTTCCTAGAGCCATGGCATAGTTCTTTACTGTTCCTTACCTATATACCTCTCATGGCTCCAATGGCTCTATCGTTAACAAATCATAACGTTCCAATGAAGAAAATGAGATGCACGAGGTAGAACACATTAATAATCTTTTGAATGCGATAGTTTATTGCAAATCTAATAAGTTTAATAACTATAGTGTTTTTACGGTGTTAGGAAGAAGCAGTTCACCTTCAATTATGGAAACGGATTGCTGATTACAGGCTTGCTCTGTTCGCCCAGTTTCTTGCTGCATGGTGATAATGACCGGTGCATGATACGTGGTCAGTTAGTACGAGACATGGTAGTGGAAGAAATTTTCATCACCTGTCATGGTGTGGTGGTACACAATTCCTAATCACCTGATTGTGCACCAAAGTCCTGGGTAAAATCCCAAACATCTCTTCTGTGCGTATGAAGTGAGGGTAAACCACACTGTTGATAGAGATTCGTCTGTCTGATGGGGACGTTAAGCTTGGCGGACCGGGAGGTGCCTTACGGAAGAGTAGGCCTCAATAGGACAGCTCCGGGTTTTACCCTCTCTCTTCCTTTAGATCCCCGTACGTCCATTGCGATTTCCGTTTTCGATGGTTTCCTGAAATCACTCTAGCCCAATGCCGTGGTGGTTCCGTCGAAAGGATGTGACCAAATTCCTTCCAGTTCCTTGTTACCAATCCTTTCGCGCTTGTAATGATCACAACGTAAATGAGGCATAAATTCTTAAGGAAAAAAGATAACAATTGTTGGTTAGGTGGTCGTAACAGAGATGCATTAAAACTCTGGTGACCAAAATACCATTCAGAATCTGTCGGGTAGTAACTAAATGTGTATTTAAATTAATTACAATGGACGAGTAAATACGAAAGAGATGTTCGTTCGATTAATATAAAACAAAACAAACACGAAACTACCTTATTAAAATAAAATCCACCATTTTATACCCATTTTTGCCGTCATAGAGGTAGTTTTAAGTTCGTTATTCATATAACTCTGCCGGAAGTTTACGTAGCCAATTGCCCAAGAAGTACTTTATGTTCTCGTAGTTGGAAATTTCTTTTCACATAAATCTTTTTCAGAGGTCCAAACAGATGACAGACACATTGTGGCAGATGTGGACTACATGGGGTATTAATCATAGCTGCCCAGCGCAGCTGTTCTAATGTTCTTTTGTAAGCTTCTTGCGTAATTAGTATGGCTTCGCAGTTGTAATTTACCAAGACCGCCCTGGAAGAACCATTTCGGTTATTAATACTGCCACACGAATTGGTGAAGACTGCGTGTTTTTGGATGATTCTGGCCCATTTTTCATCCCTAAACACATGCAAGCCATCAGCTTAGATAATTTTGATTAATATAGTTAGTCATTTAACCATCAAAAAATGGAATGTATTGTTACGAAGTAAAAATTGAAAATTCACTGTTCTTCTCAAATACCAATGAATTTAATAAACTCCGTTCTTTGACTGTGTGGTGGAGCCTCTTTTAAACCATTAGGCGTCCATAACCTCGGCAAAAGTTTAAGGTAGACTGCATTTATTTTATTGTCTACGTTTCATCGACGTCGAGATCATTAGAGACGGGAGTGGATTGGAGGCAAGGAACGGGAAGAAATTCTGCCATATTCTTTCCAAGGAACCATCCCGGCCTTCACCTGTGTTTGATTTACGGTGTTGGGTTCAAATTCCCTGCAGGAATAAGTAATTTTAACTATGTGTTATATTTTATGTTGTGTTGTTGTTTTCCAGACTGCATTACAAATCTAAGCAAGTTTAGAAGAATATAGCAATGCCCACGACCCTCCTCATCCTCCTCCTGTCTTGCAATGAATCCCATTCCAGCTCCTTTATCATATCTATCACTGATTGCATTCTGCGATAATTTCCAGAAACAAATCTAGCAGCTCTTTTTTGCATCCTCTCCAATTCCTGTATTTGATACGCAAAATGTGGGACCCCCACTGAACACCCATATTCGAGCAATGGTCTGACCAAAGTTTTGTAACCCAATTCCTTTACTTCTCTCGAGCATCCCCTCATCACTCTCTCCAACAAGTGCAGAATTTTTAAACTTTTTCCTACCACCTGTCCAATGTGTCCTGCCCAGTTAAGCTTGTTATCAAATGTAATGCCAAGATATTTACATTTCAGGTATTCAGCAAACAATTCTTTCCCCACCTTATATTCATAATTAAGCTTTTGTTTTTTATTTGTGTATCTAATAAGCTGACTCTTCTTTGCATTTATATTCATCCCATGTTTACCAATCCAACTAGATGTCCTGACCAGATCACCCTGCAACTGTTTGCAGTCCTCAATTGTTTTGATACTTTTATGTAGCATTATATCATCTGCAAACAGACATAACACATATACGTTCGTGGATCCTTGCTGGCACTGAATCAATAAGTGTTCGGATGTCTTCTTGCGGTATGTCTCTCTATGCCTGAATGTCTTGTGCAGTCAGTTGTTGCACAGTTTGTGCTGGGTGAGTATGTAAATCTAATGTGTCTACTCCTGGCATCCCAGACATAATCTATTGGGGACAAATCGGGGGACCGTGCGGTCCAAATTGTTATCGTAACTCCTTGCAAGGCTTGTATTGTGATGGCCGCAGTATGAGCATGGGAATCATCTTGTTGAAAGATGTGATTTGGATGATGGACATGAAGAATATCACAATAGGATGCAGCACCCGTTCACATGCTGGTGAGTTGTCATTGTGTCTTCAAATGAAACCAACTCAGTCCTGCTGTCGAAACTGAATGCCCGCAAACCATGACACCAGTGGCTGGAACTGTGTGACGTTCTGAAATCACAGCATGATAAGCCATTTCACGACTGCGCCTGCGTACATGTTGTCGATTATCACTTTGCTGCAGACAGAAACGAGACTCGTCTCTAAACACAAATGTATGCCATACACGTGTCCATTTGTGTTTTGCATTACACCAGGTACGACGATGCTGGCAATGAAATCAGGTTAATAGAACACATTGCATAGGGGCCGGAGAATGTAACCCAGCTTCAAGCAGTTGGTTTACAATCGTCCAGGAGGTGTACCCACTGCAACCACTGCTTGGATCTGGCCTGCAGTCACCTGTCTGCCAGCAACAATCTGATGTGCTGTTGTCCTTCTGCATAGGCCTATGCTTGTCCTACGAGTAATAGAGCCTTCTTTCATCCACTGTGTAGCAACTCTGTGTACCGACATTGCATTACGGACAATCCATGAGGAGATTTCACGATATGATGCGTCCACTTTAAACATGCCAATTCTCCGACCTCTCTCACAGTTAGAGAATTGCGTGTAGAGAGTCATTGCTCTTCGCCTTGGCATACTTGGTCAACAATAACTTGTGGACAAAAAGTTGACTTGTTACACCAAACGTCTCACGCTAAAAACATAGCAATTTCGCATAATATGTAGCCCCATAATTCTCATACTACTACATTTAAATCTTTCAATGTTTAATCATTTAACATTCTTAATATGGGGATATTTGAGGCCAAATTTCATTCATTTATCACAACTCCGTCTGGATGTTGCACTTTTAATTTTCGCCAGTGTATATACGATAGTTACAAAAATAAATGGGTAAACGAACATTTCTTTAACACCCGTTTAATAACTTTCAATTTGTTGCGCGTTCTGCCTCATTCGTGGTTGGACCTACCTTTTAAAATGGATTTGGACTGACGGACCGTTCGCAACGTATACACAAAACACAGGTAAAGGTCAGTAGAAACTCCAGATCACAACGGGATTCGAGCGGGGAACCGTGAATTTTCTTGGCGGCCATGTAACCAATATTTCCTGACCGCTCACTTATGTTATGATATTGCATTTATAATCTTTCTATTTTCCCCAGATGTGAGACTAAAGACTGTATTCTTCCTCACGAATACAGGTGTTATCTTACTATTCTTTGATTTAACAACTTTTCGGTGGTTCTTGAGCGGGTGTGGAAGTAATAACGTCATCCGTACCACCAATTATTTCATATTTTTAAAAATTTAGGTTTCTCTTAAACACCAACAAAAGAAGATTATTTTGACCATTATCATTGCGCTCATTACATGAATTTGGCGAAAGAAGGGAATGAGGGCATAATAGATAACAAAAATCGTACAATTAATGAGGCGCTAATGATCACACTGTCAACGAGTCATAAAGCTACAAAAACAACGTCAATGAATATTGACATGGCAACACGCACGCAAGAATGTAACGCAGGTAGGCTATATGTATATATTTTTTATTGTAGTTAGCTTTTAATTATTCTTTTACACCAACAACGTTTCGTAAAATGGGGCTACTTTGCACATGTTTCGGTCGTTTTTTGGCAGTGTCTCTTTTTTAACACCGAAGATTAATGATTTTTTTGCTCCAACAGAACAATGTGTCCTTTTGCTATCAAACTCATACCAATATCAAGCCCTACAGGCCCCCACAATTATATATATATATATATATGCGTCAAAGTTACCCCAAATCCCCAAATGTGGGATTTCTTTGACAAGGCATTAAAATGCAATTAATGTCAAAGATCTAAAGTGTAGAGGTTACTTTAAAATCATTTTGGTAAAAACATATTAATATTTTATGCATTATAGGGGAAATAGAATAAAAAAAACGAGTTTTGAAGATAACTTAGGTTACAAAATCATAGACACTTAATCAGTCTTGTAATTATTATCTTTGGAATCAACAAACATTAACATTATTAGCATTATAACAATCAACTTTGACAAAAAACGTTAACATATTTGAACAACAATAGAAAAAGTTAAAAATAATTGTTAATCTGTATTCTTGCACACCATACATTCATAGGATGGATTGGTTGAGCCTTTGTTACACATGCCACAAATCCATTTTTTGCAAGTAATGCAACAAACCCAGTCAGCAGGATGGTGATAGAACTGGAAATCTGATTTACAAATGTTACAGAGGTTGTTGTTCTTCTTGCCCTTCTCCTTACTCTTCTGCTTGCCCCCTAATCTCCTTTTGCGAGACAAATCACTTAAAGGAACATCGTCATCGGAAGAAATTTGGGCTGTCGTAAGCGGCAATGAATAAGTCAAAGATACCCTTACTGTGAAAGTAACTCCGTTTTACTGTTTGTGCTTTTATTACAGTGTCGTTTCTTTAAGATTCCTTGACATCATTAGGCCATTCCACTAGGCAACCAGTTGTATGTGGGTCACAGAGAATCAAGTAAAGACCTCACCTCTTGTCCGAGGTTGTTAAAGCGCAGAACTGTACTTGGAGCTCGATGCGAGGTCATTTGGTTCGAGTCTCGGTTTAGGTAGGAGAGGCAGTTCTAATCAACATTTTCTGCACCAGAAGGCAGTGTTAAACCTCAAATCTATCCTCAGTGCGCACGATTCATTGGTTGACTGGATGAAGGAGTTCTTATTGCCTTTAGATTCGAGTAGGTCTTAAATTCCAGCACTGGTCTCCCACTTCTACCTTCTTCATACTTGTACAAAACATGCACTCGCAGTCATCTACCTGTGTATGTAGAACAAACTAGAAACAAAGAAAAGTATCTGTCCAATCTTCCTCTAAAAATCAAAGACTTATTTCGATTTTTGGCGAGGATACTAACACCCTTTGATTTCGCACAGAAAAAAAAAGTTTGTTTCGGGACTGATGCGAGTGGAAGGATCCAATCCACCATTGGCTTGCTGAGACTAATATGGCTTCACCAGAGCCCCAACAGCCATCACATTTCAGGATTCCTGTAGTTTTTTTATCGTTACCGTAACGGTCAACAGCACATGTAGTCCCGACTGCACTTCACCACAATAGGCAGTCCCCTACTATACGACGTGGACGGATGGACTTTGGGAGAATGGCACCAAATGGAACCTAAGGCATATTTTGGAAAATCAGTAACCGGAAAAAGACTGAGGAAGGCCACGATATAGTTGGATGAAGAAAGTACAGAAAACTGATCTATTGGAGTCCAGAGTTGGGGAAAATACTGTGGATGGTGGGAAGACAGGAGATTATCAAAGAGATTTCTTCATTGCCACATCCGGTTAGCTGGAGTGGAAAATCGACGATGGTGACGAAGGGAAAGGAGAAGAAATTAATCATAGTCGCTTAGCAGATGGTGACTTAATTTTCCCTGCCAAATCGGAATTTTATCCCATTTATCGTCTGGTTGAAACATACAATGGTGGGTGGTGCCATTGAGTAAAGGGGAAAACAAAAATGCTTTAGCGTCTAATGCGTGAACCGTCCAGTAAGAAGAATACCAATGCAAACGTAATGTTCATGAAATTGTGATCGTACTTTGGCTTCCTGGGGTGTTATTATTATTATTACTCCGCGATTCACTAAATGTGTGTTGCGGAGGGTGCATTGCACCTATCGAAAAGGGTGATGGTTTGGAAGGGATATGCGCGATATGGCAGGAGGCGCCCATGGGCTATTGTGAGGAACCATCCCAGCATTCGCCTGGAGTGATCCGGGAAAACCATGGAAAACCCAGATCAAGATGGTCGGAGTGCTTTATCGAAAGCTACTCCTGTCGGATTTTATGTTTACTCGCTCGGTAAACCCTTTCTATTCCATTCCCTAATCTCTCGTGGGAAAAATGAGTACAGAAATGGATCGGTTCTGGACCTGATTTCTCTTATCTTACCTTCGCGGTCATTCCGAATATGAATGTTGCTGGTAGCAATATTTACTGGCTGTCATTCCGAAATACTTCAGTCGTGAATTTTTCAATTAGTTTCCGTCGAGAGCAACGCCTTCGGTGTTCCAGGTCTTCCCAACCTAACTCCTTCGACATCACACTTACGCTTTTTCTCCAACTAGATATACCTGTCACGAATCGGGCGGCTCTTCTTTGGGCCTTCTCTAATGTCTCCATTAACCCCTTTTGATGGGGACCCCATACAGAACAACAATATTCTAAGTGAGGACCTACTAGTGACTTGTATACAATCGATTTAACTTCCGGAGTGCATTGATTTAAATTACGACCTAGAAATCGGAGCATTCGATTTGGATTCCCCACTACATTCTCGATATGCTCATTCCATGACAAATTATTACGAAATGTTACCCCTAGGTATTTAGCGGAATCTACCGTTCTAAGGACAGTACCATTAATTGTATATTCATAGTTAATATTGTCACAGTAAGCGTAGGGGTTTGCACACTGAACTAGCATGACAGTCGTCGTTGGTTTCAGTCCGTCCTGACAGGAATGGCGTTTTTGATTAAGTATCGTGTTCATTTCGTGGGGTCTGTGCACCTGGGAAACTCATACTAATATCGAAATTGAGATGGGTGTATAACCTAGTGGTGAAAAGTAAATTATTTACATACATGAACCCCTACACAGCAGATTAATACAATACTTGATTCCTGGAGCATTTCATTGCTATAAACTGCCATAAGGGGAAAAAATATTAATTTTGTAGTAAATGTATGTTCTAGTTCTAAAGTTGGAGAAAGTTTCTATTATATAGTGTCATTGGTTTCGAAGTTATTTTGTAGCGAGAATCCAGAAAAAGGAAAACACTTCGTTTTTAAAGAGAGGTTATTAACCCCAGGAGCAGAAAATACACCTAAATTCACACGATTTCTTGATTTGCGCCAACCTCCCACTATGTAGACTTCAATAATTAAATATATTGCATAAAATAATACTAAATTATTGCATACTCGATTTCGCTGCTAATGCATCTCTGGAGTAAATTGTAATTTTTGTCCCATATTTATCTTAATCGAAAATTACGAAAAGAGCACGAAAGTGTTTTCCTGTTTATGCACTGTACCTTCCAAATGGTAATTTTTGAAAACATTCAAAATATTTCCACATTGACGGGCAGAGAGAATTTTTTTGTACAAGTGATATCAGTGAAAAAATGTTTATTAACAGCGGAGTTATCGTTCTACAATACAGAGTTTCTAATTCTGATCAGTTAATTTTAAAGCTGAGTTCTTATCCATCAAAGCTTCAATTATGATACAGAAATCGTCATATTATAGAAGAACTAACACTTACCCGCGACTTAATACGCGTGGACTTAGAATTTCATTGATAGAATTAAATATAGAAAGTTGTAAATTACGTAAGGTTTGTCCCAAACAAAACAGAATTGGCATAATTCGTCGGGAAAGCCATCACTGTACTACCATGCTCATATTAATCCGAACGACCTGAATTGCACATCGCTACATTTCCTCCTGGGACTTATTCAACCCATTATACACATCTACGAAGACAGTACTATACCCAGGAGGTGGTACAGTCTCACGACTATTAAAATTGAGCCACATCCACCTCCCATAAAACGAAATACATTTCCGCTTTTTTGTTTCATAAACCGAAATAGTGATTACATTTCGGCAATAAAAGAGTTATAGGAACATCGAATACGTTTCATTTACTGTTTTAAAGACATTTTACAGTTATTAAGTGTTCACACATAACACGAAAGTTACCAATCTCAAACAAAATGCTGGTTTTTAGAAAGTACTGGATAACAACAAAATGCAGATTTTATACCCGTCTACAACAACTTAAAATGACTCGAAATTTACGTTAATATTCAACGTTTGCTGTGTATTATAATTTTTGGAAACAGTACAGACTTATCTAAGAGTTCAGTCAAATATATAACACGTAACAAGATTTCGGATTTAATAATTTTGGCAGTGGTCTTGTAAGTATGCTTGCCTGTAAAAGCAATTCTTTTAGTTCTGTCGTTTCTTGAACATACTTAGCGTGGAACAATAGAAAAGAATCATAACATTAATGTTCTGGCTGACGTGAGACACTGTCAACGCAGCATGCGTGAGTAGGATTTGAAAGACACTTTTCTATTAAATTTAACTTCACCGTAAAGATTTCTGTCACTCAACATTCCCCATTTTTTCTAGTGCTCATAACAAAGTCGGGCGATTGATCATTGATGTAATACGTAATGATAACTGTTTAAAATAATCAAGGAACTAAATCAAACTAATGTGTCTATTGTGCGAAAAAGTTTTTTTAGCTAATGTCCTTATTGTGCGACAACGATAATTTCTAGCCTGTGGTATTGGGAAGCAAATGAGAAATGAAATGGAAAGTGGCTGTTCTTACGAAAAAAATTCTCATCAAGGAAGAACATAAAATTCAAAGCTTCCGTATTTAAAAACATGCTGCTCCGACTAATGATAGCTAATGATATAATTGATGCATAACCGCAACTGGGAATTATTCGTAGCATGGAGTTATCTTCCCTGTCCTATCGCGTTGACCGCTATCTCCGGGAGTCCGTAAAAAATTCGGTTTGCGGTAAGGGGCAAAATCGTTAACCGTAGCACAAAAAGAATATACATTATTAAAGAAGTGCAGAAATTTTAAAAGTTAATTCTGACGCATATCACCATTGATGAAAAGTTTCTTTAATTTTATTTCCTAAATTTAAAATTCCAAGAAATAAACAGTAAATTCCAGGAACGAGGAAAGATAATGCCTGGCTCGTTATTAGTTTCTCCTACCACAGCTTCCGTCTCTGGTAAGCCTGACGCTATGGTGCTGTAATTGGCTCAGGTTCGGATATGCTGATCCCGGAAGCTACGAGGTGCGATGTCTTGCGGTTCCACGGTTCGAGTCAGCCGAGGGCAAAAGTGGTTAAATGATGCGTTATGTTTTTCTTGCGTTACCCGTACACTGGGACAGTGAAAACATATTTTACACCTATTGGGAAGTTGAAATTACAAATTTCTGCCTGTATCTATTGTGAAATCAAAATTCGTTGTTATTCTTCAATAAAGTCACTATTATTTCAAAGGCACGGAAGAGGTTAGTATTCTAAAAACGTAAACGAATTCGGCAACGATATTTGAGAAATGGCAATTCCTCATTCCGTTGAGTAATTTCGAGATTTTTTATTTAAACAGAATTTTTGATAGCCAGATCGTGAGTGTGAATTGACTACTGTCTAGTGCCACTGATGAAATTTACCCTTCACCCAATTCGTTCAGCTATTAATTAATGTAAAATTCCGGGAAATAAACAATAACTTTCAGGAACGAGGAAAGATAATGCCAAGCTGTTTATGCGTTGTAGCCACCTCATCTTCCGTCTCTGGTAAGCCTGACGCGATGGGGTGGTAAGTGGCTCATATTCGCGGATGCAGATCCCGGAAGCTAGTGCGTTGTCTCGTGGTTCCACGGTTCGAGTCGCGCCGCGGGAAAAAGTGGTTAAACGATGCGTTATGTTTTTCTTGTGTTACCCGTACACTGAGACAGTAAAAACGTATTATACACCTATTGAGACGTTAAAATTACAGATTTCTGCCTGTATCTATTGAGAAATCCAAATTCATTGTTATTTTTCTGTAAAGTCATTATTATTGCAAAGGCCTGGAAGAAATTAGTTTTTTTTTAATTATTTATTTAACCCGAAACTTTTTTGGCTGGATCGTGAATGTGACTTGACTAATGTCTAATGCCGCTGAAGAACTTGCCTATTTGTTTGATGAACAGTAACACAATCAAGATTTAATTTAAACTGCTGGTATCTGTATGTATTGACATATTAACTCATTGTATGCTGAATTGACGCTAAAGTAAATACAATCATGTTGTGGATACTGAAATTTGTAACAATCTAGTCTTAAAGTATAAATTGTTCGCGATCATTCATTTCGCCAAAGTGTAAAGTAAAAGGTTTGTTTCCTCATAGTTGTGGAAAAACGATAGCCAGTATATAGACGTCATAACATCCACGAGGACTATGAGAAAGAAGAGTGGTTTTATAAATATCCTACGTTTCATTTATTCTAAACAAAACTCTATCAGTTTCTAAATTTTTGAAAATTTTTGTCTCAAGATAAATATCATAACAGAAAGAAATAGTGACACTTATTTTTTCGTAATGTTTTGTTAATAGAAAACTTAAAAAAATTACGTGTCAGCTGATAGATGACGATAGCACTATCAAGCGCTACATTGTAATTCATTATAAGGATTTATAGTTTGTCTCAGTTACACTCGGCAAGTGATGTGTGGTAGGATCATCATGAGGAAATAGGGCTGTTTACACACAGCGTTGAACGCGCAGCTTTTCCGTGAACGGCTCGTATGGAATATCCATTCCCAGGATATTCCTACTTCTTAAAGAATGCATAATCATTAATTTTCTATATATACTCGTACAGTCTTTGCATTAAATGTGGACAGCGCTGTCATGTTCTATCAGTCTTTTTGCACAATCTGGCATCAATCTCATCCCAGGAAAGAGTAAGGCAATGCTGGATCCGCCTTTTGGCAATATCATTGGGGGATATTTCATTCAGAGCCATCTATATTTCAGATTATTCATTTCCGTAAGTCAATGCATGAAACAAAACTATAATTAAGCTCCTCCCCACTGACGATTCATAATGGCGGGGTAGTTCATCAACCTTCCCCTACATTTCAATAACACTTTAAATAAATTCAGATCGTAAAACCTATCGCAAAAGTTGTAATTAACGGGAATGCATTAAAGCGAGGCAAAAAATAACCCCTAAGGCTCCGTTCTACTTTTTACTACAACTGAGTAGCGTAAAACTTTAACGATCATTATTTACATACTGGTTAAGCTAATTCCTTCCGATAATATTTCACTCATAATGTGGTCTGTGGACATACCAGCGAATAACCATTTTCGAGGAGGTAGAATTTTTAGTACTACGAAACTACAGAAACAAGAGATTATTTCGGAAAATATTGAATGAAACAGTCTTCCTAGGCAGCATTGTTAACAAACTGACGAGTAGGTATCTAGCTTGAGCGGGGGGGAGGGGGGGTCCTGTGGTTAGCGTTGTGGTTTTCTGAACCTGCGGTTCAAGGTTCAAATCCACGTATTTCATACTCTTTTAAATTTTTTTCCCCTTTTATAAGTTCCGAACCTACACTATGCTTATGCATATTATATATTCTTGATTCCTTCCAAACTGCCTCAGGGAATAAGATACTTAAGGAATCTCTTATAACCGAAACTATCAAATGATTTTTAACCAACTACCAACATGAAAGTAAACACTTTTGCGGCGGCAGCGCTGAAAGAAAGCTACTCTGGTTCCCAGCCACGCCGAAATCAGATCGTCTGTCCCATTTCCAACTGTATACGTTTATCGAAAATAATCATTTCGCAGTAGAACGAATTTCACGTTTCAGAAACAATTAATTTATCGTTGGAATTATGTCTCTAATTTTAAGCCATGTCTATCATTAATTCTGTAGGTGGTCTATAATGATCATACACCGTCGTCAAGGAAAACAAAAATATAATGTAAAAACATGAAAGGAAATCGCATAGAACCAAATATTAGTACTGTAACAAATTAAATGACCATTGTCACTCAAAAATTTAAAACCAGGTTATTATCGTAGGACTAGCATAAATTCTTTTATTACTGGTATAAGTAAAGAAAGTTAATTGAGAATCGGGATTGAAGTAGAGAGTTCTAAAATTACTGCTTTACAGCGTAGCGACTTGATACCTGCGGGATTTAAAAACTCATTACTTAATAAATCATACAATTTTTGTGTTATTCTTTGTTTGCGATTACTTCAGTATAATAACATAAATAGATACCACCATTTGGCGAAGAAGGATGTCGCCACTCGTGTGAGTGTTCTTTAGTCTCGTGTGTGAAGTGGAACGGTGACTTTTCGTCACCCGTGATAGTCGACTCCAAAATAGACTAAGCCGCAAAAATTCAAACAAACACAGCCTACCGGTAAAGAAAGTTCGACAGTGCCTTAGGATCGGAGGACCGAGCGTAGTGGATGAGCCTTAACGCTCTGGCCTCGCATTCGGGAGGAGGCGGGTTTGAATACCCGTCCGACTATTAGAGGCGGAAAAGGACTAGTGGCAAGGATTTCACCAATGGCCTTTTGGAACTATTCCGGTATTCACATAGAGTGGTTTGGGGAAACCGTTGAAACCCCAAATCTAGGTGGCCGGACTAGGATTCCAACCTGTGTCCTCCCGAATGAGAGGCCAGAGCGTCACAGCGTCTACAAGAATGCGTGTGTCGAATGGTGATGACATAGAAAATTGTATAATTGTTCAGCCCTTAAAACGATGTATACATTGAAGAAAGTAAATTGAAACTTTGCTTGGGAGACCTTAGATTTTGGATTTCCCTCTTACAGTTTTAATTTCCAGCTGTGACTTGCAGTCTTAAGTTGCATAATTGTAGTGAAAAACAATAAAAAAACTTTAGCCGAATTTGCTGCTCGTGATGAATTATTACGTGTATTATTTGCGTTATAAAGGTGTTCTTCTTAGCCGAAGGAAATAGGAAAGTTCACACTTATTTCCTCCTGCAACGCTGCCACAGTCTACTTCCTCCAACGTTGTCACGATTTCTGACTTCTGGCAGTGCTCCGGAAATTCCTATACAAGGAATCGTGTCTCATAGCTAGGCGATATCATAAGAAGAGACACATTGCCGAAATGGAAAATTATTTTTCTTCCACGTCTCATATTTTTATTTAACTGATTTTTTTTCTGTTTTTAACAGTTTGATTCTTTATACAGATTATCAATAACTATTCATTCACGAGATTTTGTATCTATATAAATCATCACTTTGGTTATATAATGGACGAAGCACGTCTGTTTATAAAGGCGGAGTGGCTGAACGGTAATGCGCTGACCTGTGGAGCTGTTGATCCTAGGTTCGATCCCACTTGCGGTTGAGTATTTTTTCGTTGATTATTTCCTTTTCACTTGTTGCAAAATACATATCATATGTATATATGTATAAAAAACTTATTATATTTTACGGCAAATTGTTTAAAAATAAATTCTAATATCAAGCGCGAATACACTTGTCATCGGATGTCTCAGTCCACTAATATAGCAGCATCTTTAGTTGTTTATCGTGAAGACAGATTCATTTAGCACTCCATATGAAAAACATTTTGTTAGCAGTTTATAGGCCACATCGACGATAAAATGTGTGTATTTGGAATTTAAAATACTGTTCCGCCAATATAATCTGACGAGTTTAGTGCATTTTAGTGCCGTAAAGGCAGGGAGTACATTTGGAGTTGTTCATGAGAACCTGCAAGATTAATCACTGCTGTTTAATTTCTCGCTTGATCCGACAAAAAACTATTTATTTTTTATTTTGGATCTGTGATTTCAATATGCTGTGAGTTAGGATTTTTTTTTTTTTGTAAATTCCTCTCCAAGGATCTAGAATTTTCTCAAACACGGCTAGTTCTTGGAGTCTGACGCAAACGCAGTAAACATATGTATCCAATGGTATCGCTGTGAAATGCTCCTTCTAAATGCCAATTTCATTCCTAAGCCAGATGTGAAACTACAAGGCTGTTGGTTGCACATAGCTGCTCTTTTTTTTTAACGCTAATTATATGGTAATTTCCCTGACGCCTTGGAGAGGCATTTACAAAAAAAAACCTAACTCACAATATATTGAAATCACAGATCCAAAATAAAAAAAAAATATTTTCTCATTCCGACGGCCTTGGGCTATTCAAGCAGGACAATGTGACACCCAACACGTCCAGCATTGCTACAAAGTGGCTCCAGGAACACTCTTCTGAGTTTAAACACGTCCGCTGGCCACCAAACTTCCCAGGCAAGAACATTATTGAGCTTATCTGGGATGCCTTGCAACGTGCCGTTCAGAAGAGATCTCCACCCTCCTGCTCCCCCCCCCCCCCTCGTACTCTTACGGATTTATGGACAGCCATGCAGGATGCATGGTGCCAATTTCCCTCCAGCACTACTTCAGACATTAGTCGAGTCCCTGCCACATCGTGTTGTGGCACTTCTGCGTACTCGCGGAAGCCCTGCACGATATTAGGCAGGTGTACCAGTTTCTTTGTTTCTTAAGTGTATGTATTAAAATAGTACCCTACGTACTTTCTAAGGGCAAATAGCATCTCCTTGTCAAATTTCGTCACGATCAGATTAGCCGTTTAGCCCTGAAAACGTAACAAACAGGCAGACTGAGAGAGAGAGAGTTACTTCCATATTTATAATATTAGTATAGATACATACTCTATATTAAGTGAGTCACAGTAAAAGTTTGTCCTTTCAACTAAATAAATATTCTAGAGTTATTTGAGAAAACTTAATAACGTCCAGAAATGATGAAGGAGACTGGAGCTATGTGCAACATCTATATGCTCCACCATCATCATCAATCTCTACCACAACAACATCGGCAGCACTGCTGATTCAGCAAGATCAAATAATTTTATGCTGAATCAACTACTCATCCGACAGCTTCTAACAGATCAGCTACCTCTTTTTGCTTTCCCTGGTTCATGCCAAGTGGGCAGACAGATTTTGAAACTGATGTTATCATGTCTATACCGTGTGAAGGGTGTCATGGAGTGCTACAACTTGGAGAAGTAGTTGATTCCTATCTCCCTTGAAAACTTAAATTACTTGTCTGAGAAGGCACTGCTAATAACTGTGAGAGCGGTAACGCTCTGTCCTCGTATTCGGGAGGAAGCTGGTTCGAATTCCCTCCAGCCATCCAGATTTGTTTCTACCATAGTTCCCCCAATACACTCCAGGCGAGTGCCGGGATACTTCCTCCAATAAGGCCATGGTAGAATTTCTTCCCTTTTATTTCCCCTCGCCCTTTCCCGCCTCTATTGACCTCGACGTTGGCGAGGCATAAAGACATAAGGAATAAAAAGTGAATGAAAGACTTTATTATTTAGCTAGACATGGAATAGGAAGCAGCGAAGATTAGTGCCTAAAAATTAACCCAGTAAATGATGAGTAAACTAGCAACTGAGTGCTTTATTTCATGTCATTAGAATAGTAAATCTTGCAGTATAATACAGAGTATATGATGAATGATTTAGGAAATGACTACTGTAGGTTTTTTCTTATCCTTAATGACACAAACATTCCGGTCTCCTGTTCATTGCAGCTGATATGTTTTTTATTTTATTATTGATTTTAAATTCCATTCTTGTAACTCTGTAACAACCGTTTTCGTATTCTTAAGAAAAGAAGTCATGGGCCCCTTTCTATCCAACTTCACTAAATTCTGATCAAGCCTGTTAAATGAGCGGTTAACGCTGAGGCTTGGCATTCGAAAAGACGCGGTTACGAAAGCTGTATGATGGGGATGATTTGAATAACTATGTGACGGAAAGAAAAGATGGTGTCGCTTTGTCAGAGAATTTAAAAAATTTTACTCATATAATGCATTAAATTTATGAGATTTCTGTGGAAGTCTTAAAATTTCAGGAAGAAGAAGGAATCCAGAGATTATTCACACTAATATAAATAAGTTACGAAGTTAGAGAGATTCCAAGCTGGTTTTAATAG
This sequence comes from Vandiemenella viatica, assembly GCA_031002005.1. NCBI lineage: Eukaryota > Metazoa > Arthropoda > Insecta > Orthoptera > Morabidae > Vandiemenella > Vandiemenella viatica. The sequence continues at coordinate 29,846,295 of CM061921.1, forward strand.
AGGTACTATCTTCACTCTCCACAGGGGACGGATCCAAGATTTTTGTTTGGAAGGGGCTTGAGTGGACTTTGGTTTGGGGAGGGAGCTTGGCTTGAGTGGATTTTGGTTGGGGGGGGGTGGCTCGAGTCGGGCAAAATGGTAGTATTTATAGTGCTTTTTTTTTTTTTTTTTTAAAAAAAAAGGTCTTCCAAAATTACAGTGGCGGAGATGGACATAGATACTTTTTGGGGTGGGGGCCTTGAGCCCTCTGGACACCGCCCCCCCCCCATGAATCCGCCCCTGACTCTCCAAAAGAATGAGAATAATACTCCAAGTATTGAACTGCCATTATTCAGGTTTTGGTCCTGAACAAAATGAATGTAAATATTAGAGATATAGTGACATTGTATAGGTATGTATATTTGACATCAAAAGCTGGCGTCGGTTTGTTAGACAAGTTGAGAGTCAGCCCATACATTCATAGGTTACCACCAATAAAGAGAAGCATTGGTAATACTAAATTTAGGATCAATTTAATACTGCTAAATTAAATTAAAATAATTAACAAAGTGAAGCCCACCCTTTTCACCCAGTTGGCTGCGGCACCGTGATGGTGTGTCTTATAGATAGGATGACCAGTTCTGTTCTTCCTTGTATTCAAATATTGTTGATCACTGTTGAAACACCGATAGGTTACACGTTATGAACTGGAAAAACCCTGTCGAGCTTCCAGCCGGGTCGCAACCGTATGATGTCTTGAGGTTCCAAATCTCCGCCCTTATTTTCAATTAGAAGACGGGCGGAGAACTGGGGATTGGACTCTCGAATGTTCCCAATTATATGACAGTTTGATACGGCTACAAGATCTAGAATGTTGTATCAGCGTAACGAATATTGTTAAGAGTGACATGTGTTTTTTGTGTTGTAGGTTTGAAGAAGAAAGAAGGAAGAGCTTGAAATCCAGTGGCATCCCATTCAACTCTATTGGTACCTGGAACATTAAAAGGTGCACCCTGATTTTCGTCAACATCCATCAGACGAATCGCCATCATCAGTGTCATATTCCCTCACTACATACGCATCGCGCAGGGATTAGTGATTTAACACAGGATTTTTGTTTACAATCTGATGACTAGGAACAGTGTACTACCACCCTTACCCTGCTGGCCCATAACGAATGATGAAAATTTCCTCCACTACCGGAGCTCCAGTCAGCTAACCCCGGTACGTAGATATCTTCTATCTTCTATCTTTTTTTTTTTTTTTTTTTTTTTTTTTTTTTTAAATTGCTTAACGTCTCCTATAACAACTAGGTCTTCAGAGACAGGAAAGGATGGGGGGCAAGGAATGGGAAGGAATTCGGCAATGGCCTTTTGGAGGAAGCATCCCGGCATTCACCTGGAGTGATTTGGGGAAACCATGGAAAACCCAAATCTGGATGCCCGGACGAGGATTCGAACCGCCGTCCTCCCGAATGCGAGGCCAGAACGCTAGCCGTTACACCACCACGCTCGGTAATATCTTCTATCAAAACCAATCTTACTATAGTGCAGTCAGAAAAGATTCTAATGTTTGATTCTGGTTGTGTATCTGACATCATCGTATAAATTATTTTTAAAGAGTGTTATCTCCCTTAATGCCAAACAAAAATCGATAATGAGGTATCATTTTAAATAATAATGTCTCCGCTGTGGTTTCATCATATTTTAAGAAAAGAATTTTTTCGGAATTCAATCCTTAAAGGGCAAAAGTATCACTATTTCTAAAACGTGCTTTTTTCGCGACGAGCCATTTATCTCCCCTGATACCTAATCGAAATCAGTAAATAAGGTAGCATTTTAAAGATTACGATATCCGGTTTGGTGAGATAATATTTAAAGAAAGGAATTTTTTTGGAATTCAATCCTTAAGGGGCAAAAAAAATCCTTGTTTCTCAAAGGTGTTTTTATGTGACGATTACCTGTTCTTCATTGATACCTAACCGAAACCGTTAGATGATATATGATTTTAAAGATTAAGGTCTCCGCTTTGAGCAAATCATATTTTAAGAAAGGATTTTTTTCGGAATTCAACCCTGAAAGGGCAAAAGTATCACTGTTTCTAAAATGTGTTTTTTTGCTCACGAGCAATTTATCTCCCGTCATACGTACCTGAAATCGATAAACGCGGATCATTTTAAATGCTATTGTCTCCTGTTTGGTATAATCATAAATTAAGAAAGGATTATTTCAGAATTCCATCCTTAAAGGGCAAAAGTATCATCTTTTTTTTTTTTAATTGCCACTGAGCCAATTATCTTCCTTCATGCCTGACCAAAAAAAAAAAATATTGATGTATCATTCTTCGCTTTGGCAAAATCATAAATTAGGAATGAAATTTTTCGGGATTTGACTCTTAAATTGCAAAAGTATTAACTATCAAGGCCACGAGTATGAGACAGTTCACACTCATGCTGTTAGGCTTCGCTGGCGTCGCTAATGATTGATCGCATTAGCGGTAGATAGCAGCATGACATATGACAGGATTGATCGCGTTACTGCTATATTGTAGCAGCATGTATCACAAATATATCAAGAAACTGCTTCGGTGGCGTTTTCAACGACTGATCGCGTTGTTGGTAGATAACAGCACCATACATCACATAGATAGCAGCAAATAAGCGTCTTTTGTACGATAAGTAGCATTCGTTTATTTTTTCTGTTAAGGAAACATTTATGGTCTGTTATACAGTTTCTATGTAAACCTTTTTATCGCATGGGCTAACATCGCATTACCGTTATATAGCAACACCACACGTCACGAGATATCGATATACTGTGTGTCTTTTGTTCAGCTTAGTTGTATTCAGATGAGGTCTATGAAAGCTTGGCTTCAAGATACGGATAGCTTCATGTGTTTACCTGAAAGTAAATCGCTGTAGGGTAGCTTGCATCAGATGAAACCAGGTTCGAATCCCCGTCCGGGAATCCAGATTTGAGTATTACATGGTTTCCCAAAATGTCTCCAGTTGAATGCCGGGATGTTTCCTTAAAAATGTCATGGCCGAATTCCTTCCCATTCCTTGCCCCCGTGCTTTCTCACCTCTAATGACCTAGACATCAATTAGGCGTAAAACATTAAACATTTTTTTTTTTTCTTATTGCTACACGCCTCGTCGACGGCTAAGGTCATTACAGGCGGGATGGGACTGGGGACAAGGAACGGGAAGGAAGTCGGCCATGGCCTTTTTGAAGGAAGCATCCCGGCATTTGCCTGGAGTGATTTGGGGAAACCATGGAGAACCCAAATCTGGATGCCCGGACGGGGATTCGAACCCGCGTCCTCCCGAATGCGACCTTATACAAAAAAGTGTAACCAGAAAGATACTGCTATAAATGAGTCCGTTGTTCTTTCTACATACTACAAACCACCAGCCTAGTTATTCATCGCATTTTATTTAATAAATTTTCGCAGGAGTTATCTAATACTGCTATATTTGTAGTAGCAAAAGTTTTAACTCTTCGTTTTCGTCTCATAAGATAAACGAAGGTTGTTTGAGAAATTCGCCGTTTTTTCGTGTACTGGAGGATAAGTGGACGTTATAATGATAAAGAAAAACGCAATAAGAAATTCATATTAGTTTTTAGGGAGTAGTTAATTATCAGCAAAATATCGTGAAAATTCATATTTCCTGTAAGTACGAACCAATTATAGAAAAAACTCACATAACATTTCAAAGAATATGTCGGAAAACAATGATTGAAGAGCTACAGTGCGGGCATTGAATACATGTTACTCCACCAGCCGCCTTCAGGTGACATAATATTTTCATTCGCTGTGATAGGGATTTATAACAGTCCTCACCGGTAGCTGTATATATGAAGGATTTTTTATCCGCAAACTCACAATGTCACGGCCATGATCGTCCTCACCTGGCTAGCAGCTAAGGTGATGTCATTGTGTTTCGCAATGCAGAAACTCTGTCCACGTAGGTCTGCTGTGTTTTCAAACATCTGTTATGTTTGTGTCCTGAATTCATAACGTTGATCCAATGAACTTTAACCTTCAGAGAATTTCGTTAGTTAAATAATCTACGAAGCGGAATCGGTCCTTTCTCAGACAAGGATAGAAGAGAGTCAAAATCAGATGTTAACTTGAGGAAATGGTTTTCTTCAAGATCATGTTATTATGGCTTCAATAAGGGTTGACAAAATAATTCTGCTATATGATCTCCGGTTAGGCAATGCTCACAAATATTTTTTTTTAGAGTTTCAAATGAGACGGTACGTTTGAGAAATGGGATGAAGCGATTAAAATATTGAAATCAGATTAGCACTAGCACAAAGAGCCACTAAAAAAAGAAAACCTTCTATTATCAAATATTGATCTAGGGCTCATAATGAAATTCGAAAAGCTACACACACAGATCTTAGTGGAAGCTAGACACTGGGAAGGATAGAAACAAAATATTTAGAATACGTTACCACACAGGTTGCTTAAAAATAAGTGGACTAATTATTTAGGAAATGAACTCGGCCTGGAACTGACAAATGAAGTAAGGAGTTTATGATAGATTCTCACAAAAAGTAAAATGGTGTTGAGTATCATTTCAAGACGTAAAGCATTGATTAATTTTTTTAATGGAGGATACGTTTTAATAGGACAAACTGGACTGGAGGAAGCAAATATCAGCAGAATATCAATCTGTAGAGGAGCAAGTGAAGAATTTTATTAAACAAGATGATAGGTATGGGATGCACACACACATACACACATACAAGCACACACACACACATACACACACACACACACACACACACACGGACGTAAACACGGACGCACACACATACACACACGCACACACATACACATACGCACACACGCGCACGCACACACACACACACACTCACACACACACACACACACACACACACACACATACTCACATACACACAATCACACGAGCGCACACACAAACACACGTACACACACGCGTGCACACACACACACACACACACACACACACGCACGCACATACGAACATAAGACAAAAATAACTTCAATGAACTATTAAACATACAGTATGTATATGTTTACTGTCAAACACTGCTCACAACAAATAGTTATACATTTCTGTATGGCACCCAGTGACGATGCTCAACACCAAGAGGCTGAAATATTCTCTTCTGGTAGCCCAGAAGAAGTCTTACCAATATATTATGTTGGTTGTCGTCGTCAGACCTTAATCAGTGTTTATCAAACAGCTATAATAGAAACAAGGCCCATATTCAAATATTAATGACACCAAGGTTATGTTATTACATATTTTCTTTTTAAAATTCGTGATGCGATTGAGACGTTTTTAAATACACTTAACGTCTAAAGTACTGGGCAATCCAACAAACCTGGCTTCAATTTAAATATTTAAGGAAATTTCATATGATCGTAAAATAGATTAATGCACTTTAAAGCAAAAACTTTAACCATAGTCAAAAACTCTATATAGTGTGTAATTGTAGCCTGATAAGTTCTCGGCTTCGTTCATGGACAGCTGAGCAATTAGCAATCTACAGTTCCACGAAAATTTTGCAATAATCAATCCCGAAAAGTCATATCACTTTCGAAAAGAGATACTAACGCATAATGACAGTCCATAAAATTGTAATAATCTTAGTCAATACTTAGAATTTTTCACAAAAATTATATTGTTTACTTAATAATGGCAAACGTAGTTACATGGGGGGATTATATTCGACGTGTATTAAAGCTATCAGTTATTCGTTAAGTACGTTAATAGTTTCTGAATACTAGAAATTGAAAAATAATGCGAAGTTCCCAATGATCAGATGATTAACGTCCATAACTTGCATGTAGATTCAGATCGCCATTCTATTTAACATCTTAATAATGTTGTTGTTGGCAAGTGAAGTTCGAAATAATATAAGTAGTAGAATGTTTAACTTTAAACACTGGTCCATAGACGTGGTTATTTCTGCGTCTGTAAGCGGCTTGTATGCATACAATGATTTTTTGTTTTTGTTTTTTTTGTTTATGGCTTTACGCCTCGTCGACGTCGAGGTCATTAGAGGCGGGAAAGGATAGGGGACAAGGAACGGGAAGAAATTCGGCCATTGCCTTTTGTAGGAAGGATCACGGCATTGGCCTGGAATTATTTGGGGAAACCATGGAAAATCCAAATCTGGATGCCCGGACGGGGATTCGAAACCACGACCTCCCGAATGCGAGCCCAGACTGACCCACCACGCTCGGTACAATGATTTGTGTTGTATACAGTTATTTAAATTGTCCACAATAATACTATATGTATTTTTATCCACTGACGATGATCTTCACCACAAGGGTGAAAGGCGTCTGATGAATGATCATCAATTAAATGTTAATAGATGGAGCTTAATTTTAAATAATTTTTAACATCATTGCTTTGTGTCTTTTAATTTATTCAGTGGGATCAGAAAGAGTATTCAGGAAAAATTGAAAGTTAAGTGACAGAATACTGTGACGCTAATGAGACTATACATTGAAAATATTCTTCAAAAAATGATTGGTATCGACCATTAAAAGTTCCCTGAACTCAAAACGATTATTGTTTATTGATTAGAATTTTGGGCTGTTTGTCTGTTTGTTCCACGATCACAAATAAAACACTGAAAAGATTTTGATGGGGTATTCACAGTTGAAAGCATTTGGTCTGAATTAAAATCCGAGGTATGTCTCGTCTTGTTAAATCATCAAGCGAGTAAAGAAGGAAACTGAAATCTGTTCTGAGTACTAAATATTTTAACTGTGATCTGGCATAGTTTTAAAAACAATTGAACGAACTTCGATGGAGTTTTGACAATTTCAGAGCGTAAAATCTGATTTAAAATGTGAGGGCAGATAATAAAAATTTGATCAAAATATTTTCAAATAAATACATGTGACACTAACTTAAAGCCGTCTATCGATTCTTTGTAAAAGATAGACGGCTTTAATGTAGTAACACAATCACCGTCGATTGAGTGAAAGGAAAATAATAAAGGGGCACAAGGAAAATATGTAAAAATTATAATTAAAAAGTGGAGGAAAATTTATGTGTGGATAAGGTAACAGCCCATTGTAAACGAGACCGTAAATATTGACAATTAAAAAGTGTATCGCTCCATTCGTAAAATAACTTCGTCATTGCGTAAATGTTACTGATTCAACAACGAATTTAGAAATACTGTACACTCTTTATTTTAATTATGCTAATTCCTTAATATATTGTGTTCGCATCCCCATCCGGCCATCCACATTTTGGTTTTCCATAATTTCCCGAGATCAATCAGATCGAATGCCGGGATAGTTCCTTCAAAAGGCTATGGCCGAATTCCTTCCCGTCATTGCCCCAGTCCTTTCCCGCCTCTTAACGACCTCGACGTAGACGAGGTGTTAAGCTATAAGACTAATAAATGGTGCTTCGTATAGTTTATATCACAGTATGGTCTTAATTTTCTGAAAGTGTCGGCAGTCTGAATTACACATTGAAATATACCTAAAATATATACCTAAATTTTATAAGATTACATTTACTTATTTTTCTGTTTAATCGAGAAGACTTGGTGCACACTGATGAAGGCACTGACAATATCTAATTGCAAACAATACAACTGGGCAGACCACATTGGACAGGTAAAAGATAACCATGGCCACAAGCTGGCACTCAATTTCAGGCACAAGGGTGTAAGAAGATTCTCTTTTTTAGGTAAGGGTGTCAGGGATTGGAATAATTTACCAAGAGAAATGATGAATAATTTGCCAAAAACGTTGAAAAGGGTAAATGTAGGTGGATACAGAAAAGGGGGAAGATGGGTGTTTACCGGAGTATGCGCTCCATTGCAATTTAATTTTAAAAAAAAGAGTTTATGTGGCGATAAAACCTTTTTTAACAGTCAAATTTTCGTTTGTGTTTAAGGACAGCAGGAACACATTTCACTGAAAAAGTTGGTAAGATTGGCACATTTTCATAACTATAGTTCCAAGAAAAAGATTTATCGATTAGTGACGTGTTTAATAAAGGTCGCATGTTAGCGGGTACTCCAAGGCGAACTGGTTTCCAGACACAGGACAACCGTTACTTCCGGCGACTTACACTTGTTGCACTCCACTAGCTGGATACTCCGAAATGATTCATACGGGACCAATCAGAAATTCTTTATCATGGAACAGGACATAACTTCAAATTTACACCATAGTGGAACCTGTGCATTCAAAGTTTCAGCACCGCAATGTATTTCAGAACGCTTGATTTTTGTTATAGAAGTTTCTGAACAACAGTCACTATAACAGCACACTGTCTCAACACGTCTCTTGATAACATTACTCTTAACATGTTTTAGACGGACCGTATTCCATAAGTTACGTGAGGTGTTCCCCTCCCCCCCTCCCCCCTCCCCCACCACCCTCCCCCCTGCCTCCCTCCCCCCCTCCCCCCCTTCTGGTGAGATCTGGTCAGTATCGCCCTCGCAACTTTTTTAGACCTTTTTTCTTTTTTTAGCTCTACAGTCCAACAATTTTTTTTCCTAAACCTCACGTGAGATTTCCGTTTTAAGACTCTATGCGAACGTTGAAGAGAGGATTAAATGACAAACTGAAGAGATGAAAACAAGATCACTCTTCACAAAAAATGAACTCTCCCTTCGTAACGTGAAAAGATAGTTGTCTAAGACACACACCACGCTCTTTGGAATAATGTTTGCTGGTTTCAGTTGTATAATAAAATTTCACTCATGGAGGTAACTTAAATTATTGAAACTAACTTCATCGTGTCTTATACTGGCAATATTTCACGATTTTTTCTTTTTTTACTTATGGCTTTACCCCTCGTCGACGTCGAGGTCATTAGAGGTGGGATGGGAATGGTTACTAAGAAGGGGAAGGAATTCGGCCATGGCCTTTTGAAAGAAGCATCCCGGTATTCGCCTGGAGTGATTTGGGGAAACCATGGAAAATCCAAATCTGGATGCCCGGATGGGGATTCGAACCGGCGTCCTGCCGAATGCGAGGCCAGAGCGTTAACCGCTCACCAACCATGCTCGGTCCCATTTCAGGAAACCATGTTTTTTACACTTTTTTATATTAGTCTGACATACATGTATGTATGTCTGAATGTAAAGGAGTCTTTCAATTCAATTTTCACCCACATCCAGATTTAAAATTTTGAACTCTTATTAAGAACCAGTGGTAACACAAAAATTTCGTAGCAACGTCCCGCTATTCTCATTAATTTGACAGTAACTGTAGAAATATAACGGAATCTTTCAATTCAATTTTCACCCATTACAGATGTCTGAGTTCTTTAAAATCTTGCACATGTATTGAGAACCGATAACAATACAGTATTTTCATAGTTATGTCCTGATAATCTCATTACTTTAGCAGTAACAATAGAAAAATGGTAGAGTGCAGTGGAATCTTCTATTTGAATGCTCACCCACTTCTTGACATTCGAGTTATTTTAAATTTTGCACGGCGAAGGTACAAAAATTTCATAGATATGTCCTTATGTCCTCATTAAATCCATGGTAACAATATAAAAGTGGTTGAATGTAATGGAATATTTAAATTGAATTTTAACTCACTTCCAGATGTCCAAATTGTTTGAAATTTTCCACATATATTGAGAACCGATGACAAGACAATAATTTTATAGCTATGTCATGATATTCTCATTACTTTGACAGTAACAATAGAAACTTGATAAATGTAATGGAATTTTGCAATTGATTTTTAACCCACTTCCAGATGTAGGTTGCGCAAACATTAATTAAGTTATTTTAATTTCAATGTTAGTAATATCAACAAAAATTCTAAAATAAAATTGTAGTTTAAAAAAATTAAAAACACTTTTGTAGTAATGTAAAGTAAAATGTTAAAAATAATCTTTAAATGTATAAAGTTTGTTCTACAGCGCTAGGATATCTCAAAATTCAGTTTTTTTTTTTTTAATAAGCTTAAATAATAAATAGAGATTAACTTTAACGTAAAAAAAGCTTTAGGCGCTAGATATCAGTGATCTTAAATTTTTTATCACTAGCTGTTCGTAAATACAGAGTCATTACGAATAAGTAGAGAGCACCCACGCGTTCTAACCTTTCAGTTCACATTGCTACAAAAGCGTGTATTTTAGTTTTTTAAACTATAATATGTTTTCCCACTATACGTCTGTGTAATGTGAGGTGCACACAGGTGAAAGTACCGGTAAACGCTAGTGATTTTCACGTATTTATAGATGTATAAAATGAGTGCAAAAACCGCCAGGCTGGCCGTGCTTGGTAAAATGGCGCCTTTGTGTACACGCGAATGTACTGTGGGCTATGGTTCGAACCTCCGGTCTAGTGAACCCTGAACGCTGAATACACTTTTCTGGTGGTATTGCGTAGTCATCAAACGAGTGGTCTTGTGGCTCCGTGGTTAAGTTGTCTGAATGCGGATTGAAAGGTTCCCTGTTCGAATCCCAGTCTCACCTGGGATTTCCATAGGATGAAAGCAGGGAGATGGCGAAATCTGTTTGAGTGACGTAAAACCTAATCTTGAAAAATACACAAAGGGGTCACCGGGTTTAACGCCCCAGTATAACTATAAGTGTCGTAGTAGCTACGGCAAAAACGTTTGTGATTAAATTTAGGCTAATAGTACAAGGTTAGGCAATTAGAAATCGTTCTCTATCATATGTTGCACCCTGCTGGTGAAGTAGCAGTTGAAACCTGATTCAATGTCTCGAACTCAAGTTATGTAACTTCGAGCCGACCTCGCTTACAAGGTAGGGTTTGTTCCAGCTATACATATTGCATGAAACATTACGTATCCTCTAGATACATGCATTCTTCAAAAACTACTTCGTGTTTCGCTATGTCTGTAAGTGATAATAGCTCAACAATAACCGTTGTCTCATTTTCTTATGCTGAAAAAGTTTTAAGGTTTCATTGTCTCTACTCCGTCTGTTTTGTTCCATGTGTACTGAGTGAATAAAGCCTTTCTCTCCATTCTTGACGATAAATAATACCACAACTACTACTTCTTCATGGTTACCGTAATCAGTAATTTTACAGAAAAAGATTCAATAAACGAGGTGTGTTCAAAAAGTAACGGGAATTTTGAAATATCACGGATAGTATTATTCAGATTGGGACGATATTTTCGCTGTTGTGTTGGGAAACATGTATTAAGGTGCTTTTTGTGGTTTTACTATGAGTGAAATAAAAGTTTACGAACGGTATAAGCGTTTTCAAGATGGCCATGAAGATAACGAGCGTACGGGTCGTTCTAACATATCAACAACCGAAGGAAAAAAAAAAAAAAAAAAAGTGAAAGAAATGTTTATGGACTAATCACAATTAGAGAAGTACCTGATGATGTTGGCATATCAATTGGATCATACCATGAAATTTTTTCATCTGTTTTTGGTATGAAACGTGTTGCAGCAAATTTATTCCATAAGTGTCGAGTTTCGAACAAAAACAGCGGCTAATGAAATTTGTTCAGGAATCACTAAACGAGGTCAACAACGAAGCAGAACTATTGAAATGTGTCATAACAGGTGATGAATCAAGGTTTTATGAGTATGATATCGAAACTAAGGCTTAATAATCCCAATGGAGGCATTCTGAATGGCCAAGACAAAAAAAAAAAAAAAAAAAAAAAAAACTCGAAAGGTTCGGTCAAATGTCAAGATTCTCTGTGCAGCACGAGTTATTGCCACAAGATCAAATGATCAATAAGGAATGCTACCTTCAAGTTCAACGCCATTTGCATGAAGCAGTCCAAAGAATACTCCCGGATTTGTGGTAAAACAATTCATGGCCTTTCCATCACTATAATGCACCTGCTAACACATCGTTGCCTATTCGTCAATTTTTGGCAAATAACAACACTGTAATGATGCCCCAGCCTCTATATTCGATAGACATGGCCCCGTGTCAATTTGTCTGTTTCCAAAAATAAAGAAAGCCTTGAAGGGTCGTCGTTTTGTAAAGAGCTCAAAGCTATCCAAAAGATCAAGTTGCAGAAGTGTTTTGGGGATTGCAAGAAGCGCTGGAACCTATACCAATATCATAAATGTGAAAGTAACTCAGTCTCTCTGGCTGTTTGTTTGTTACGTTTTCATTGCTAAACGGCTAATCCAATCGTGATGAAATTTGACAAGGAGATACTATTTGCCCTTAGGGAGGTCATAGGATACTATTTTCTGTATACAAAATACATATTGTCATGGAATTATGAAAAACTATCTGAACTGTGAAAGACAGACGCATAATATGTATACGTCTCTTTAATGCTTAACAACAGAATGGGTTGGTAGCGCAGTGGGTAAGGTACTTGTTTGGAAAAATTACCCCTTGGCTTCTGTTTCAAATCCCGCTGGGAGCAAAAAATTTTAAGAATTGTTTTTCATCGTATGAGCCTAGCCTGGGAGTAACATCGTAAGCATTCCATGTTAAAATGTAGGTCCATAAATTCAGGGTGGAATGCGTGGATAATCGTAAGCGTTTACTTTATTTACGCTATACTGGTCCACAGGCTTTGTTTCTTTCGCAAGCAGTTTGTGTGAGATCTACACTAATAAAGTTACAAATGCGAAAGTAAGTCTCTGTCTTTTTGTTACGTTTTGACTACTAAAATAGTATACCGATATTGATGGAATTTGACAAGACAATACTTTGTATCCCTAGGAAGGACACAGGATAATTTTTTCCAGGTATGAATAACAGTTTTAGTCATGATGTTTTGATAGCTTAATGAACGGTGACAGACAGACGGATGCGTGTGTAAGTCTGTAATGATAAATCAGTCACTCAGACTGTGCTTCTCTCGCAGTTAGTGTATGATCTGTTAATAAATTTCATTTGTATACAAAACTATTTTTTTTATATTACAGATGTTGGTTTGCGGTGCACTGTACTATTACTTTCTGCTTGCCTAAAAGTTTCTGGCATCAGTTTATTTTGTTTTCTTTTTTGACATGCCTCGCAGCCGTAAACCAGACCTAAGGTGTTACACCTTAGGTATATCTCAAGAATAGCACGAGCAGCTAAAGTTATTAGAACCCAAGAATGTGATGCTCATACTGAAGAAAGAAGAGAAGGCAAAGCTGAAATCGAAGCTGCCCTCAGTTAACCCCTGTCCCCTTCCCTCCACCTTCCCTATGTTCGTTTTTTTATTTTATTTTTAAATACATTGAAAATTAATTCTCTTCATGAGACAGGTTCGACGGTAGAACGCTATAGTAATGGCGTTCCCATCATGTTATGCCGACTCGGTGTTGTCTGGGACTAATCTTACGTAACTTACAGCTTTCTCCAGGGTGATAAAAAATAACGTGGACAAAATGACATGGTAGATCTGTCATACAATAAGGATCAAAAATCGCATAGGAACAGAGGGTCGCAAACGCCTGTAGAGGGCGTTGCGATACAAACACGAGCCACTACGATCACCAGACCTGTCTTCCTTGGATTTTTTCTTGTGGTTATTTTTAAAAGGACTTGTGTATGAAACACCTGTTGAAATGCCGGAAGACTTGGTAGGAAGAATCGTTGTGGCAGCCGGATGTGTTCGAGATACACCTGGTATCTTTGAGAAAGTGCGCCATTCCATGCAACGGAGATGCCGGGCTTGTCAAGGTGCATCTGGCAAAAACTTTGAACATCTTCTGTAGGCTCAACATTTGGCTGCATTAGTTGCATGTTAGTGAGTAATTATCAATAAAATGATATGTAATGGTTTTATTTCTTCTCTTTGTGTCAGTATTATTTTAGACGCCCTGTATCGCAGTTGCGATCCTCTGTTTCCTATACGATTTTTGATTCTTATTGTATCACTGATCTACCATGTCACTTTGTCCACGTTATTTTGAATCACCCTGTACATCCAATTTTAGAAATGAAATTCTAAGTTCACTCGTACGGAGTAGCGGGTAACAGTCAGTAAGTCTATAATATCTAATGGGGACTATTTTGAAGAAAGACAACATCAATGTAGACAAATAAATAAGATTTTAAAAAAAAATCCATTTACTTTTTGAACACACCTCATATTGTAAGGTTCCAAGGTGCCCAAGTGAATAACCACCAGTTCCTCCAGTTCCGATCTGGTGCGCAAGAAGAACCGATTCTGTCCTGTTTGGAAACAGCGTGCGATTGGCTTAAAGACATGCCTGATTCGAAGATCGAGAAAAGCTATAAGAATGCGAGCTTCCAGCTGAGTCACGATGGTAACTTCAGCCTCACGGAAGAGACCTTGACCGCACGTGGCTGGGCCGAAAGAAAGCAAACGGGTTTACCTTGCCCGCGGCTCACTCGCCTTCTCTATCAGGTGTCAGACGCGATATTTCTCTTGCCCTTGCTACGACAGAATCGTCTTGTGGCACAACTTATATCATTTTTTTCATTTCTCGTCGCAGAAATAATGAATAGTCTTAGTTTTAAAGGTACTTTCTAACTTAACGAGCTTTAGGCAGGAATTCAGTAGCAGCATTCTACTGTAGCAGAAAGGGTGTTACCAAATTGCGGATCTGCTTCACAATGGTGTCACAGGTCCATTACGATTTTTTCCTTATGGTTTTACGCCTCGTCGACGTCGAGATCATTAGAGGCAGGAAAATACTAAGAGCAAGGAATGGGGAGGAATTTGGGCATTCCTTTTAGAAAGTACCATCTCTGCATTTGTCTGGACCATTTAAAACCGAAATCTGGATGGCTCGATGGGGATTCCAACCCGCAATTCCCCGAATGCGAGCCAGAGCTCAGAAACAGTGAAATACGTACATAGCATATGGCTCCGCAGTGCTCTTTTTTTTTTTTTTTTTTTTTTTTTTTTTTTTTTTTTTTCGGCCTCCTCCACCCCTTACAGCCGTCCTTTCGCTCTCCATTACTGCCTTCTTCGGCTTGGCTTCTCCGCCATTTATATTTATAACTTAAATATTTTCCTGTTTCCCAGGCTTTGTGTTTGCCGTTACCGTCTTTTTTTTAATTTTTTTTAATCTTCTCCTGATGTGTTGTTAAGTGATCAAAGAAGAAGACAATGGACTTTGGCATTTCCTCGCACGCCATTGTCTGAAAAAACAAAAATTAAAATTTTCACGTATCCAACGTTCTTATTTAGCCGTCACATTGTTGGTTAATTTTTTTTATTTTATGTTTTTTATTTTTTTTAATTTTTTTTATTTTTTATTTTTTTTATTATTATTATTTTTTTTTTTTTATTTTATTTTTCCAGAAGTCTCAAGTTCTGAAATTTTTTACTTTTTAATTTGATGGTCTTTTTATTTTTGCTATTTCGTCCAGATAGCTTCCAAATTTTGTTTTGTATTTCGTCGTTTTCTTTAAACTCCAAACTTTAATTTTCAAGGTTGATAAATACTCTTCTAAGTTCTGGGATGTCTTCTGCAGTATATCCTGCATTGCGTGTCCTAAAATCCATATTAGACTGTTATGTTTCTCTATAGGTATAATCTTGAAATCCGGCTTTGTTAGGATATTGGTGAGTATTTTCCTGGGCGGTTTTTGCATCATGCGTGCCACTAAATGTTTTGTCCACGTCCAGATTGTTTGCGCTCTTCCGCAAGAGATTCGGTGTACTAGCGTATCTGTGTTGCCGCAAGTGTCACATCTATCTGTTGGCTTGAGGTGAATACGATGTAGCTTCTCATTGGTGGCCAGGGTCTCGTTGGCTACTTTGTACCAAAGAGCTTGAGTCTCGGACGGAATTGTTTTGTTGAAAATGTTTGCCCACACGTTTTTCCAGTTGATTTCCGGGTATTTAGTTTCTATTATATTTCCCCGTTTATGGGCCATCATACATGCGTAAATCTCTTTTGTTGTCTTGGGAAAGTTGTTCTTTCTTGTCTCCATGATATAGCTGCTTTCGATGAAGTACAGCCTGAAATGGTAAAGGGAATTATTGATATGGGCAATCCCTACCGGTGCCGTTGTACTCACCGGTTTGTAATGTTCCAATAATTGTGCCGTTATGGTTTCCTTGTTTTCAGATACTTTCCTCATTGCCTGTATGAAGATCGCATTTGCTTTGGTTCTTGCATCCATTAAACCTAAACCTCCTCTTGCTTTTGGCAGGGTTAGCGTCTGGAAGTTGACTTTGAATATGTCACCTTGGCTCAAGAACCAGGCTACTGCCCTCTGAACGCTTTGTATTATCCCTTTCGGTGCAGGGAGCACTTGGGCAACATAGTTTAATTTGCCAAGGACCGCCAGATTTATTAAATTTGCTTTCTGTATTTTGTTGATCCGTCTGGTTTTGTGCAGTTGCAGAATGGCCCTTGTGCTGTTTAACACTTCTCGCCAATTGATTACACTCATTTTGAGTGGATTGGTTTCTAGCCACACACCTAAGGCCTTGTGTTTGCTCATTTGTTTGAATCCATAAGTATTTACAAGATTTTGAGGTCCTGATCCAATGTAAAGTATGCCTGATTTGTCCATGTTGACTGTGGCGCCACTTTCAGGGCCATAAATCTTTATCTGGTTATTAATTGTTACTAGGTCGTCATTGTCGGTTACGTAGAACCCAATATCGTCTGCATAAGCTCTTGTAGTGTATCTTCTACCTTGGAACGTTATACCCTTTGTCAAGGAGTGGATGCTCCGTAGTAAGGGTTCCGTGTATATGGCGAACAAGACCATTGAGAGGGGGCAGCCTTGTCTCAGCCCTCGGCCCATACGAAAGTTTTTTGAGATGAATCCGTTTACTAATACACTTGTGGTAGCACCGTTGGTTAGTTTCTTGATTACTGATACGAAGCTTGTTCCCATGCCCATTCTCCTCATGGTATTGTATAAGAACTGGTGTTCGACACGATCGTATGCTTTGTCGAAATCTAGGAAGAGAATTCCCGCTTTTAGCTTCAGGTTGTCTGCCAAGGAGATGATATCTCTATGTTCCAAGATTGCATGTTGGATCCCGCGATTAGGGATCGGACCCGCTTGGTACGGGCCAAGAATTTTGGTGAGTAATGGTGTTATTCTTCGTTTCAGGATACGAGTCAAAATCTTGAAGTCGGAGTTCAGTAGCGTTATGGGTCTTAACTTTCTGATATTCTTCGTGTGTGGTGTTTTTGGGATGAGAATTATTATGCCTTCCGTGAAGGCTTCAGGCAATCGTTCAATCTGCCATATTTCATTGAATATATCGACCATCTTGTGGGATATGATGTTCCAGAAAGCTCTATAAAATTCCAGGGGAAGACCGTCTTTACCGGGAGATTTTCTAGTTTTCCCAGCCATGAGGGACAACTCTGCTTCTTCTAGTGTGATGTCTCTGGTAATCTCTCTTCGCTCGTTGTCGTCCATGTATTCATTTATGTGGTTTAGGGTGGAGTCCCTGTTATCTCCGGTTGTGGTGGAGGCTCTGTAAAAGGATGAAAAATGGTTCCAGATCATTGCGGGAATTTCCTTTTGGTTGGTTGTTCTGACTCCATCTTCCGCAGTTATGTTTGATAAGTACTGGGAGTTTCTTCTTTTTGTCGCCCTAATCAGATGGTATAGCGATGCCTTCTCTTTCTCTACTAAGTCCACGCTATCGGTGTTGACTAAAAGGGATTCCATTCTTGATGCTTGGTATTTGTTAATTTTGGCTTTATACTTTTTAATCAGTACGTGGTCGTGGATGGTGTGCACGTCTTTTTTGTACAGGTCCTTCAGACATCTGTAGTAAAATTCCATGGTATTGTTTGTCCAGTGA
Organism: Vandiemenella viatica; assembly: GCA_031002005.1. NCBI lineage: Eukaryota > Metazoa > Arthropoda > Insecta > Orthoptera > Morabidae > Vandiemenella > Vandiemenella viatica. The sequence goes on from CM061921.1 coordinate 29,863,989, forward strand.
TGTTTTACGTGTGAGTAGGCGATAATAGCTTTTCTTATTCTTGGTTTCGCATGGGTTATCCACCAGCTTAAATTTGAGCTATACTTGTGGCAGTTTCTGACACTTGAAAACCAGGTGGTGATGACGCTTTCCTTACATTCAGCATCGCGAAGAAGCGAAACGTTCATCTTCCAATATCCTTTACCTCTCTGAATATTAATTGGGTCGCACTTAATTCTGCATATGTACGCACAGTGATCGGAGAAGCTTAAGGGTACTATTTCATCGCTACTAACTGCTGGGTCTAGAGTGTTAGATACGTAAATTCTATCAAGTCTGCTTTTTGATGTCGGGGTCATGTGTGTGTGACTAGTTTGGTTTCCGTGCAATGCCCGAAACGTGTCCTTGAGGCCTAATCCTTCGACCATTTTTGCTAATTCTTGACAGATGTTAGGGTTTGGTCTTTGGTCGCTTCGGTCAATTACGCAGTTAAAGTCACCGCCAATTACAAGTCTGGTCGGTTTCTTGCGTAATAAGTAAGGTATATCACTTTTGAAGAATTCCGCTCTCTCCTGTTTTTTATTAGTGCCTGAGGGTGCATATAAATTGACGATGCATATGTCCTTGATGTATACTGCTATACCCCTTCCGGATGTTAAAATTTCCGGGTTTGTGTAGGACAGTCCTTCCTTGATTATTATTGCAGTTCCGGTTTTGCAGTGGGAGTCTAAATTGGTTATGGTTTCGTAACCGAAGAGTTCAAACTCCCTGATTATCACTTCTTGCATGAGTGCGACGTCTATTTGATTTTGGATAAGAAATTGTTGCAAGGCATAAAACTTTGTTTTAGCTGTTATGCGATTGATGTTAATCGTTGTTAGTGTCAAGACTTGATTCATTGTGATGGTGCTTGGCCTTGGTTGTCCGCCAATCCATTAGTGTCCGACAGCAGCTGTTCCATACGTCAAGTCTGTTCTATACCGTTAAGTTTCCTGTTTACGGTCTCCAGGTGTTTGTTTCCTTGTGAGTTCGTCGCTGCGATTTATGTTCAGGAAGTCTGCCTGACATCCTCTATGTCTTCGTTATGATCGTTGTCTGCCCAACTAAAGGACATACCTTCTGTCTCCGTACCTGTTTCTCGGTGTCTGACTGAGTTTGGATTTAACTCTGCATTAAATGTTGGCCGGCTCTTCCCGATTTGTTGCTTTTTGAGCTTTTTACCAGTGCCTTTAGCATCGTCTGTATTTTCTCTTTCAGTGGATGTTTCCCTAGTTTGTTTACTTTTCGTCTCTGGTTGTTTTCTTGCACGACGTTTCTTACTGGGTTTGGGCTTCGCTGGTTTCGTCCACTCGGTTTCTTCTGCTGTCGTCGTTTCGTCCTTCTCGTCGGCCGACTCCCTGTTATCGTCGGTTTCTGCCGTATTTTTCAACGATTCAACATTTCTCTTCTGTTTTGTCTCTTCCATGTTTGTTATTGTCTTTTCTATCAAGTCTCCTTCTTGTTTTCTTGGTAAGTTTTTCGCTTTTGTGTTCATGGTTTTGGATACCTCGTCGCACCTTGTTTCTTCAGTGTTCCTTATGTCGTCATTTTGTTGTTCCCTCGTTTCTCTTCTTGTTTTCGTCTCCGTGTTCCCACTGTCCGTTATCGTCAGTGGTGGAAACTGCTGCTGATCTTCCAGTGGCATTTCTTCATCTTGTTCATCTTGTTTCGGTGTTCCTGTTCGTCTGAGGTAGGTTAGCGGTAGTACTGTAGGTTGTATGCGGGGGCAGTTTGCTCTGATATGTTGTATTGAATTGCATAGAGCGCAAGTTCTGGGCTGGCCGTCGTATACAACCAGTGCTCTGAAACCGCATACATTGATGTATGATGGTATGTGTTTCGTTATCTCCATTTTTACTAGCCGCACTCCATTTGCTTTCTTAAACCTGATATTGCCTCCCCATTTGTCTTCTACGATCTCTTCCACGTTGCCGAACGGTTTTATTGCTTGTAGAATGGCTTCATTAGATATTTCAAAGGGCAGATTTAACACTCTTATCTGTCTTTTTCCCATTCCTGCGTTCGTTACTTGAACATTGCTTACGTTTCCATCGGCATGATGGAATTTTAGGTTCCCGGTATTTGATTCAATTACACTAACACAATGTTCCTCGCTTATCATTTTAACAAAAACGCAGTTCTGGAACGAGTCTAGTTGTATTCCCAGTATTTCTTCGTCAATTAGCTTTACTTTATCAAACAACCACTCATGTATTTCATAGGCCGATGGTCTTACGTATGCTCGATCGAATGTGAATTTCACTGTGTTTTTTCTTGTTATGGCGGTGGAAGCCATCTCTTACCTTTTACTGCAGAATCGCCTAAATGCGGCTGCGTTGATGGGTTTTCAATAGCTCACACACAAACTTCACACTAACACTGTTATAATAGCTGCGGCGTTAACGGAAGTTGCTGACAGCACGTCCGCGTCTGACCGCCGCTGAACGCGGAATGCTTTTAAATACATTGAAAATTAATTCTCTTCATGAGACAGGTTCGACGGTAGAACGCTATAGTAATGGCGTTCCCATCATGTTATGCCGACTCGGTGTTGTCTGGGACTAATCTTACGTAACTTACAGCTTTCTCCAGGGTGATAAAAAATAACGTGGACAAAATGACATGGTAGATCTGTCATACAATAAGGATCAAAAATCGCATAGGAACAGAGGGTCGCAAACGCCTGTAGAGGGCGTTGCGATACAAACACGAGCCACTACGATCACCAGACCTGTCTTCCTTGGATTTTTTCTTGTGGTTATTTTTAAAAGGACTTGTGTATGAAACACCTGTTGAAATGCCGGAAGACTTGGTAGGAAGAATCGTTGTGGCAGCCGGATGTGTTCGAGATACACCTGGTATCTTTGAGAAAGTGCGCCATTCCATGCAACGGAGATGCCGGGCTTGTCAAGGTGCATCTGGCAAAAACTTTGAACATCTTCTGTAGGCTCAACATTTGGCTGCATTAGTTGCATGTTAGTGAGTAATTATCAATAAAATGATATGTAATGGTTTTATTTCTTCTCTTTGTGTCAGTATTATTTTAGACGCCCTGTATCGCAGTTGCGATCCTCTGTTTCCTATACGATTTTTGATTCTTATTGTATCACTGATCTACCATGTCACTTTGTCCACGTTATTTTGAATCACCCTGTACATCCAATTTTAGAAATGAAATTCTAAGTTCACTCGTACGGAGTAGCGGGTAACAGTCAGTAAGTCTATAATATCTAATGGGGACTATTTTGAAGGAGACAACATCAATGTAGACAAATAAATAAGATTTAAAAAAAAAATCCATTTACTTTTTGAACACACCTCATATTGTAAGGTTCCAAGGTGCCCAAGTGAATAACCACCAGTTCCGATCTGGTGCGCAAGAAGAACCGATTCTGAACTGTTTGGAAACAGCGTGCGATTGGCTTAAAGACATGCCTGATTCGAAGATCGAGGAAAGCTATAAGAATGCGAGCTTCCAGCTGAGTCACGATGGTAACTTCAGCCTCACGGAAGAGACCTTGACCGCACGTGGCTGGGCCGAAAGAAAGCAAACGGGTTTACCTTGCCCGCGGCTCACTCGCCTTCTCTATCAGGTGTCAAACGCGATATTTCTCTTGCCCTTGCTACGACAGAATCGTCTTGTGGCACAACTTAAATCATTTTTTCATTTCTCGTTGCAGAAATAATGAATAGTCTTAGTTTTAAAGGTACTTTCTAACTTAACGAGCTTTAGGCAGGAATTCAGTAGCAGCATTCTACTGTAGCAGAAAGGGTGTTACCAAATTGCGGATCTGCTTCACAATGGTGTCACAGGTCCATTACGATTTTTTCCTTATGGTTTTACGCCTCGTCGACGTCGAGATCATTAGAGGCAGGAAAATACTAAGAGCAAGGAATGGGGAGGAATTTGGGCATTCCTTTTAGAAAGTACCATCTCTGCATTTGTCTGGACCATTTAAAACTGAAATCTAGATGGCTCGATGGGGATTCCAACCTGCAATTCCCCGAATGCGAGCTAGAGCTCAGAAACAGTGAAAGACGTACATAGCATATGGCTCCGCAGTGCTCTATAGCTTTGTCACTATGATTGTATCGATGTTGTGCTAAGCATTTTGACGAACACTAATTTCGAATTACCCAATTCATGAGGTGGTGATAGTACTTGAAACAAGCGAACAACTTTCGTTAGTAAACATTTGGTGGTTTCATATCGTAGAAATGATTAAAATATGACCACTTGTTTTTTTTTTTTTTTTTTTTTTTTGTAACTGCTTTACGTCTCTTTTTAACATCGAGGTCTTTAGAGACGGGAAAGGATGGGGGGCAAGGATGGGGGCAAGGAATGGGAAGGAATTCGGCCATGGCCTTTTGAAGGAAGCATCCCGGCATTTGCCTGGAGTGATTTGGGGAAACCATGGAAAACCCAAATCTGGATGCCCGGACGGGGATTCGAACCGACGTCCTCCCGAACGCTAACCGTTACACCGCCCCGCTCGGTATGACCACTTGTAATTAAGTTATACATCAAACAAACTCAACATCCAATTTACTAAACATGAACTGTTTCAAAACAAAAAATTTTCAGTTTCAGGAGTTCTGTATTTACCGAACTTTCTGATATTTTTACCTTCGGTAACTCCGTTACTTACATGTAACCGTATTATAATCTTGCCCATATGAGACGGTGGTTATTAAATAAGGAGTTATATAATATAACTTCTCGATTATAGTTCTCAAATAAACCATCTAAATGTGTTCTCATACGAGCTGTAAAGCAAGGTTGGAGCAAAGAGGTGTAGCCATTAAACTTCGTACAGGTTCAATCAACTCTCAGAAGAAGTCGTAATTAAAATTTCCAAATATTAGGGTAGGCATTATTACTGAAATTTTCAAGAAACTCTAACAAATGTAATTTTGTCTGAGCATCAGGAGATCAATATTCCGCTATCAAAAACGTGATGTACGAAACTGTTGATTAAATTTCAAGAGTATGTTCACAACAAGGTTTTTTTTTTTTTTTTTTTTTTTTTTTTTTACTTATGGCTTTACGGCTTTACGCCTCATCGACTTCGAGGACATTAGAGGCGGGATGGGACTGGGGCAAGGATCTGGAAGGAATTCAGCCATGGCTCTTTTGAAGGAAGCGTCCCGGCATTCGCCTGGAGTGATTCGGGGAAACCCAAATCTGGATGCCCGGACGGGGATTCGAACCGGCGTCCTCCCAAAGTAACATGGCCTTCATATCTCTTCGCTTGTCAAAATCAACTAGAACTTTTGAGTAGTTAATAAATATCATTCCTTTAGAGAAACATCGCCGGATATTGGCATTTCCTAAGATGTTTTGAACGATTTCGAAAATGCTGAAAACATTTTACGCATGATCTACATCTACATCTACATCCATACTCTGCAAATCACAAACATTGTGGGTGGCAGAGGGTGCTAAGCACCAATCCTAAACCCGCCCATTCCAATCCCGAATAGTGCGAGGAAAGAAGGAATACATATAAGTATCAGTATGGCATCTTATTTCTCTAATCTTATCCCTCCGGTCATTGCGACCTAAATAGGTTGGCGGAAGAAGTATTTCATTGCACTCGAAATTTAAATTTTTTCGCATATTCTCCAGTAAATTCGAACTCAAGCTACGTCGTCTGTCTTCCAAACTATCCCAGCCCAATCTATGTATCAATTCTGTGACGCTTTCATAAGGGCTGTAACAACAAGTCACGAATCTAGCGGCTCTCCTCTGCACCCTCTCAACTGAGTCAATCAGAACCTTGCGATACGGATATATGGGATACATAACAGTTTTGGTTCTCTTCAGTTAGAAAATTAAATAACTGTATTGATATGAGTTGTCTTGGAGTACCTTATTTAAGTAAATGAATGTTGCTTGTTAGACTAAAGGGTAACTTTATACACCGCATTTATGGTAGGAAAATGAAGTGAAAATATCCTTACTAAGAACCATTATCTTAATTTTTTCATTTTTCACTTCCTTAGGGCTTTATGCTTTGTCAACATCAATGTCATTAGAGGCGGGAAAAGGCAGGGGGTAGTGATTGGGAAGAACGATCCGAGTATTCCACTGGTCTGGTTTCAGAAAATCATAGAAAATCGAGAGCTGCATGGCCGGACTGGAATCTGAACTCGGGTTTTCCCAAATGCTAGGCTCGAGCGTTACCTCTCACCCACCACGCTCGGTTCGAATTTTCCATATTTCGCAGTCACGTGGTTAGCACATTGTTAACCACTGTGGTAACTCGTATCTCGCTAAACATACAACTAAATATATATGTCCAAAAACAATTTTGATGACATTTCTGAGTACCTGTTTAATGATATCACAACCAATGGGACACAAGAAAAAAGGTTCGGCTCTGTGTTACATGAATGGGGAAGAACCCTAAGAAATTATTTTTTAAGTATTTTTCTATGAATTGCTTATCGATAATATCTGTGACATTTCATCAGAAAAGACATGAATACTGCGAAACGGATGTCACAATTTTCTCACTTTGGCTACAGAAAACTGAAAAGTTCTTTTTTTCATTTTTTTTTTTTGTTTTTTTTTTGTTTGGGCATTACGCCTCGTCGACTTCGGTGTCATTAGAGGCGGAATCAGTAGGGCAAATAACGGGAAGGAATTCAGCCATGACCTTTTGAAGGAACCATTCTGGTATACAGCTGAATTGATTTCGGGAAACCATGGAAAACCGGAATTTCGATGACCCAATTGATATTTGAATTCATGTTCTCCCGAATGCCAAGCCCAAGGTTTACAGGTCACCCAGGCTCGATTTAATCAACAGAACGAAAGGGAAGTGAGGAATGCAAAATGGTGCAAACACTTTGTTATTCAATTCATTCTGGAAGTAGATGTAAAATGTAACACTCCAATCAGTGTTAATAATGATAGTTGACGTGTTAAGTAAAATTTAACACTAATCGTTACACCTTAGAAAATGTATCACGTAATTAATCTCCGAACAGTTTTTTATGCAACATCATAAAATCCACTCTTCGCATTTAAGAACATAATGTATACAGACGAGAACTGTGAAAATATAAGTACGAAATGAGTTTTTTTTTAAGATACCTTTCGAGCTGATCTCCAAGATCTTTTGATTTGTCGATATCCAGAGGTTCACACAAATCTTCATCCTGAAGAGACTGCTTGTAGCTCTTCCAGGCAAGATGGCGCATCCACCTGGAAAGTAAGAACAGTTCTCTGAGTTACTAGAAACAAATAGAACTAGCAAATGTACGAAATTGTCACAACTTAATTCAACTGTATAACATTATTCAAGGTTTATTTAACTAAGAGAAGTTTTTATTGCTATCGACGACTGCTCAGAAGACTATAACGGGATGATCAGCGTCATCGTTCATGGCCAGTTTGCGTCTCGTATTGGTCGCTGATGTAACTCGCGCGTTTATTACTGACGGAGAATATAGTTCTTGACTGTATATAAAACCGTTTCTAGTTTAATCAATCACACTGGGAATACAGGGAGATTCAGGAGGAATGGAAAATGTTGAAGGAGATGGTAGTATGAACACTTTTGAATATAAAAGTTCATATAAACATGTGTCCTGTTTCCATTCGTTTCGGAGATTACAGGTATTGGAATGTTATGCATAAAAAAAACGTCAGAAAATGATCAAGAACACACAAATAACTTATTGAAGTTCTTCATTCATACAAAAACACACGCATAACACAACCGATGAATTACTCGCTCGCATTGTAAACACTGCTACCCTCACAAAAGTACATTATCGGAAGAGATACACGTACTGTTCCGAAGAGAACTGTAAAGTGTATTAAAATCGGTGTACGGTTTTTCGAACATTTACTTCAAACTTTTGTAAAATATGCCTTTTTTTTACATGAATAAAGTACTTGAATAAGTTATTTGTGTGCTCTTGATCATTTTCTGAGTTTTATTTCTTGCATAATATTCCAGCACCTGTACCTTCAAAACGAACGGAAATCGGACACATGTTTATATGAACTTTTTTACTTAATATTGCACATACTACCTCCTCCTTCAATATTTATCATTCCTCCTGAATCACACTGTATAATTCGAATGAGTTCGACCTCTGCTTGCAACACTGCGTTCGCCGCTAACAGCATTGCCGTATTGCAGTATGTGCTGTTAGGAAATTATTTATGTTATTATTGAACAAGTTACAGTAATATCTCTCTCTATGACAAATATAATGGCTTTACTTCCCTTGCTAGATAATACATGCAATAATTTTTTTTTTTTTTTGGCTTCATGTTTTGTCGGCGTCGAGGTCATTGGATGGCCGGAAGAAGATTCGAACCTGCGTCCTCCCGAATGCGAGGCCAGAGCGTTACCGCTCACCCACCACGCTCGGTGGGAAACATCGAGCAGACGAACCAAACTGAGATTATTTTTATTCTACTGATCGTGTCGGTATTACCCTCAGAAACGATTGTATGAAACAGTTTCACATGTACAATTTAACTTCGGTTTAAACTGCTTTTCAGCGAGGCCAATCTGCACGAAGCGAAGGAAGCGAACAAGGCCAAATGTCTGCTATCCTTGAATAATCTGTTTCAATGTTTCTCATTTTCTTATACTAGTATAATATGTAAGAGCAAAATTGCTGGTTTTCTCAAATTTCCTGTTGGATTATGGTGAACTGCTTGAAACAGTAATCAGAGTGACTAGTTGACGCAATCTCATGCCTCCTAAACACATCACAGCATCTTCGCAACGCACTCATTCAGACTGCTTGAAAAAATTTTCTTTTCTAAGATTCTGCATAATAAGAGAAACTTGAAAAGCTTGATTAATTTACGTGCAGGAATTTAACTCTGGTTTGGACGGTTTTTCCCCGTTGGTTAGCAGTTCCGCGACGGAAATTTCTGTGGAGCAGATTCCTTGTATTCTCTAAACAGGTTTGCTGTTTCTTCCTCAATGCTGCTATACTACCGGAGGAAATGTTAGTATTGCCGTGTGAAGCGAATTTTCTATTTCTGTAATATATGGAGTTTTAAGACGAGACCGTGGATTCATCTCAATTTAATTATTAATCCCACTCCACTTTGTCGAAAAGTAACCATCTGAATCAGATATCTGGCACGTTGATATCATTGTACGAGGCACGTCTAGAAAGTAAGTTCCGTTTCAATTTATCTCCGCTGCAGCGCTGCGATTGCAGTTCCGCACATGTGATGTAGACGATGTGTATCAAGGGGAAGAACGTCCGCCATTTGGAGATCGCTGTCAGTTACGTACGCTTTGTTGTGCTTATTTGAAATGTCGGCGTTGATTGAAAATCCCACCGCCTGTGAAATCAGGTCTGTGATTCGGTTTCTGAATGCGAGGAAAGTGAAACCAAGTGAAATTTATCGGCAAATTTGCGATGTTTTCGGACCAAATGCGATGAGTGATTCGATTTTGAGAAGATGGGTCCGACAGTTCAATGGCGGGCGTAGTGATGTCCACGATGAAGAACGAAGTGGGCGTCCACCTTTGGTTACAGAAGAACTGGTTCACGCGATTGATGTTCTTACATCTCAAGTCTTTCCTTGGCGGTCATCACTTCGCCAATGACGACGAGCTGAAAGAAACTGTTTCCAACTGGTTGAAGACACAGGTGGCAGATTTCTATGAAGAAGGTATACAAAACCTGGTGCCACGCTATGACAAATGCCTGCAAAATTTCGGCAGTTATGTGGAAAAGTAGTTTAAGAGTTGTAGAATTTTGCGCAATAAAAATTTCTTCTGTATCTGTGTACAATTTCATTTTATTACCAAACGGAACTTACTTTCTGGACGCGCCTCGTATTAAGATAATGACTATTTAATATACATATATAACTTTTCAAACTGATAATAATGGTAATGTTAATACTTCTCACCTGTATCAAACTAACCGTTCAGAGATCTTTCTACGCGTGAATCCGTTTGTAAGGTTCATGAAGCTATTAGGACTGCACAGTGCACCAGCAATATGATGCAGAGAGCACTTGAGGGTATGGAATCGTGCTTCCAGGCAACTACTCTTGTTTCTTGGCTGCTGCATTGGTGACTGCCGTTCAGAATTACTTAGTATTCATGAGCGAAACTCCACTAGCACTATCCAAGCTGCCAACAATTGCGCAACTAGACACCTACTGTATTCTGCTACATACGAAATGGAACGAACAACTTCAACAGAAGCGGAATTTCTTTGTCATTCCTTTGTGGCTACCGAACCTGATCAGTGAGCGGTTAGCGCTGACGCTTAACATTTTGAAGGATGCACGTTCGCTCTTCGGTTCATCTATCCAGACTTTGTGTATCCATGGTTTGCCCAAATTACTTCAGGTGAATGCAGAGAAGATTCCTTAAAAATTCCATGACCGATTTTCTTTCCGTTCCTTTCCCACAATCCTCTAACGCCTCGACGTCGACGAGGCATAAAGCCAAAAGCAAAATAGAGAAATATCATTTTTGAAATTTTAATACTACTTTTCCGTTTGCACCATTTTCAGTTATTCGAAGAGATAAATGTGAAAATAGTTGCGTACTAATGGCTTGTGATAATCCCACAGATTCTGTTTTTCAAATTACTGTGGACACACAGCTTTGACATTCTCGAAACATCAACTTAAATTTTTTTTTAACAAACAAGAAAGGGAAATGAATAAATAAATAAATTCGGTTTTGAATAATTAAGTAGAAGGAGTTCGAGATTGATTGAATGCTACCGAAAGAAACTCTCACAATCGTAGCTGAATTCTTTCCCTTTCCTTGACCTTGATATCGACGAAGTCAGAAAAAAAAAGTTTTGGCTTTCAGTATTCTCGCCATTTGTTTCACCATTTCTGCGGAGCTTTGGAAGTGTTATGACTCTATGGACGCATAGACATCGCAAGACCAACACTGTGCATAATTAAAATCAGCTGTCACCGAGCAACGATCCTCAAAACGTTATTAGCAACACTTTTGGCTGGAGATGCATCTGTGCAAGGTTCTAATCTGGGCACTGATTCTATTTTTTTGGTTTCGCTGCTCCTCGAAGTTGGGATTATTAAAGCCAGAGAAAATTGTGGGAAAGGAACGAGAACGAATTCGAACACGGAGTTTTTGAGGAATCATTAGAGCATTCCTATGGAGTATTTGCGAGAAAACATGGAAAAACAAAATTTGTATAGTCAAAGACGAGATCGAATCCTTCCCACCCGGCATTCACAGAATATAAGCATGACTTAAGCTCTCTCGTCATCCGTCGTGGGAGATCAGGGTTCGAATCCCGGTCGGCAGGAAGCTGTCATGGACACGTGACCGGCCAATAAGCTTGGTCTGTTGCGTATGTGATGTGGATCGTTAAACTTTAGGTCTAGCAATGACAGAAGCGGAAAATGAGATTGTCTGAAACTCCACCACTCATTCATTAAGACCACACAAACTCCCAATCAACTTGTCTAAATTTCGAGTCTTTATCCGATGCGGTTGCTATGTTAGCCTATGATAGAGTCGTAATGTGTAGCAACAGGAGGTCTTCCGGTCAATTCTTTAATTGGTATTACTGCCACAGTTGTTGGGCAAGGTCTCTAAAAATCCAGGTGAAGTTCGGCATAATCCCTCTCCCGCTTAGGGGATGCATTAATTTCTTGTTACTTCTGGTCTTATGGCTCATCGGCCGGTAGAGGATGAGAGGTTGGTCCTTTTGAGGAAATCATCTCGTCATTCACCGTGAGTGATTTCGGAAACCATGGAAAACCGAAATCTGGATGGCCGGACGGGGATTTGAACACGCGTCCTTCAGAAAGCGAGGCCACAGCGTTACCGGTCAACTACCGGGCTCGAAATAGGATACGTTTGACACCTCAGTGCCAGATGTTAAGGAGATTTGGTCGAGCAAAAAGTGCTACCTCTCTGTAAACAATGAAGGCTGTAATCTTGTTGTAGGCCATGTTCCGCAATTGTTTCATAAATATTTTTGAATAAAAAATCCGTCTTCTAACAACTGTTTTTTATTGACTTTCATCTACCAGACGCGTTTCGCCCTTCTGGAGTGGGGCATCGTCAGTGGCTATAAATAACATAATATTATCATCATATTTGTGTATGTGAATTATGTACATTAATTATATACATATGTTCATGCTTTAAAATGTTAACGTCTGTATGTTCAATCTGCTATAATTATTCTATATATTGTTTTATAGTATCTGTGTTCAAACATAAATTCACTTCTTAATACTAAATTATCTGTATGGTTACAATCTTTATGTACATAAACTCTACTTACTAAAAATTGTGGCAGCTAGCACATGTCAGTCCGGAACAGCACTTTCTGCAACTTTCTGCACCGTTGTTTCTTGCTACACTTTAGCATTATTTCCTTTAATATCGCTCACTTCACTCTATGTTGTATAATTTGGTGTTAAACTGCACTTTTTAACTACGTCAAACTAGTTATTGTGTCTACAGCGATGTGTTTATTATGTATGTACAGTGGTACCAACCTATTTCTGTTGATTATTGCTTTGTTCAGTCTATTTTAAATTATATCTTTTTTGTGATTATCTTATCTATTATTTGTGATTTGTGAGTGGCTGTGTTGGTTTTCATGTGTTGTGGTGTTTTCTATTGCTTTGTATAGTGTTTTGTTTGTTAAATTTGTGAATTCACTTAGGACCGTTTTTCCCTGTGTGATGGCTTTATGAATTTGATAACTTTCTTGCACTGTTAATAATTGTTTCTTGTAGTTGTTGATTTTTAGAATTTTCATGTCTGTTTGTATAGTTGTGGGTGGGTGATTGTTATCTAATAAATGCTCGGCATATGTCGAATGGTTTGTGCATTTTATGGCTCTGATGTGTTCTTTGTACCTAGTATTGAAGTTCCTAGCTGTTTGACCTATATATATTGCTTGGCACTGTTAGCAGGTCAGTTGGTATATTCCTGACTGTTGGAATTGGTCAGTTTCAGTGTTGGTTTGTAGATGGTTATGTATTGTGTTATTTGTTCTAAGTGCTATTTGAATACCTTGTTTTTTGAATATATTGCTTATCCTGTGTGTATGTTTGTTGATGTATGACATTGTGTACCATTGCTTATTAGATTGGTTTTGGAAACTGGTGTGTACGGTACTGTATTGAGTGATATCTGTTTGTGTGCTTTGTTCATGATTTTATTATTTAGTTGTCTAATTAATTTTTCTATTTAACCATTATTCTTAGCAATTTGTACAATTGTTTTTTATTCTGTGGTATACTCATTTTTAGCTAGTGGTATGTTGTTTAATCTGTGTAGCATATGTCTGAGTGCTGCCTGTTTATGGTGTTGAGGATGGTTGGATGTATTGTGTATTATGGTATCAGTGTATGTGGGTTTTCTGTAAATGCTGAATGCATGTAATTGATCTTTCTTGCTAACTGTTATGTCAAGAAAGTTCAGTTTATTATTTGTCTCCATCTCTATTGTAAATTTAATGTTTTTATGAATGTTATTTATTTCATTGTGGAACTGAGAGATATTTTGTTGTGATTCATCTATGAGACAAAGAATGTCATCTACATACCTATACCAATAAATTATGTTATATTTTGTGTGTCTGAAAATGTGGTGTTCTATGTGATCCATAAAAATGTCTGCTACGATACCTGATACTGGGGATCCCAAGGGTAGTCCTTCATTTTGAATGTAGTATTTATTATTAAATTGGAAGTAGTTTCTGATGTGATGAGCTTTAGTATTTCTACTATTTCTTTGATGTGAGTTTTAGGAACTTTGTTGTATGTTGAAAGATTATTCTGTATGACATCAATTGTTTCACTGATTGGGATGACCAAGAACATATTTACTACATCGAATGGTATTAGCTTTGCAGTGTGGGGTATCTTTATTGTGTCTATGTTGTGTATTAACTGTGCAGTGTTCTTGATTGTACTGTCATTATTGTATGTATAATTTTGAGTTAGGAAATCATGTGTGAACCTGCTTAGTTGGTATGTTGGTGCATTTCTGAAGTTAATTACTGGTCTCATAGGTGAATCATTTTTGTGTATTTTTGGTTGACCTCTGAGGTTGAGGGCCTTGGGATTTTTGGAGGGGAAATACTGGACTGACATGTGCTAGCTGCCACAATGTTTAGTAAGTAGAGTTTATGTACATAAAGATTGTAACCATACAGATAATTTAGTATTAAGAAGTGAATTTATGTTTGAACACAGATACTATAAAACAATATATAGAATAATTATAGCAGATTGAACATACAGACGTTAAAATTTTAAAGCATGAACATATGTATATAATTAATGTACATAATTCACATACACAAATATGATGATAATATTATGTTATTTATAGCCACTGACGATGCCCCACTCCAGAAGGGTGAAACGCGTCTGGTAGATGAAAGTCAATAAAAAACGGTTGTTAGAAGACGGATTTTTATTCAAAAAATAAAATGTAGGCTGTGTTCTCAGGATTAATTTTTTAGTAAAACGTAAAGTTTCTGAAGCGTACATTAAGGATCTTCCCATCTTTTGGATATATGATTACGGAAAAATGCCAGAAAAAAACAGTATGAGCTGTCTGATGGTTCAGTGATTCCCAGTTCAAATCCCTGTTGTTTTAATTTTTTTTTTTACTTATGGCTTTACGCCTCGTCCACGTCGAGGTCATTAGTGGCGGACTGGGGACAAGGAACCTGAAGGAATTTGGCCATGGCCTTTTGAAATAAGCATCCCAGCATTTTCTTGGAGTGATTTGGGGAAACCATGGAAAACCCAAATCTGGATGACCGGACGGGGATTCCAACCGGCGTTCTCCCGAATGCGAGGCCATACCGTTAACCGCTCACCCATCACGCTTGGTCCAAATCCCTGTCTTGTTCGGATTTTTTTGCTGGTCTTCAAACTGTCCATCACCTCTGGCAAAGCTTTGCTTTTTACATGTTAAGGTCGCTAGGATGCTCCGTTTTTAAAATTTCAACCTGAACAACAGATCCCCTTATCGGATAGATTAGGCAGGTACGACAGAGATGGAGTGTGCTACCGGTAAGAAACTCTATCACTAGGTTATAATGGTCCGATGAATCGGTACGCCAGGTCATGGGTTTGATCCTGGGTTCGTTGTACCTCCAGTAATGTGGCGTTTTAAGGAAAACGCCAAATTGGCTGGTGGACCAATACTGCCAGCAACGATGACTGCGTTTTCTGTCCACATCCCTGCGTTACAGCTGCTAAGATCTTATGAGGCTTGTTTTTAAATTGACTGTCTTATTATCTTTTTTTTTTACTTACTTTTACTTGTCGACTTCGAGGTCATAAGAGGCGGGAAAATGAACGGGAAGGAATTCGGCCATGGCATTTTGATGGAATCATCCCGGAATTCGCCTGAAGTGATTTGGGGAAACCATGGAAAACCCAAATCTGGATGCCCGGACGGTGATTCGAACCACCATCCTCCCGAATACGAGGTCAGAGCGCTAACCGCTCACCCACCACACTCGGTCTGTCATATAGAAACGAGGAGTGTATTTTGAAGGCCAAAGGTTGTCAGAGTAAAAATGAAAAAGGCTTGAAATTCCTGTCGTTAGGCCTAGCGTTTCAGAAGACATGGGTTTGGATCCTCTTCCGGCAATCTAGATTTCGGTTTTCCTTGTTTTCCCGCAATTACGCCAGGCAAACGCCGGTATTGTTCCTTCAAGAGAATCCCTTCCATTCATTGTCGGCAGTCTGTTCCCGGTCCTAATGTGTTCAGTACTGACGAAGCGTATGGAATGAGCATGGTGTCCCCGAAAAGCATTGTTACCATGCATACTTAAATGTCTTTGAAGCAAGTATTTCTCTCCTTCTTTCTTTTGACCCGAAGATTAATTTACGCTGAATGAGGTAGATTTGGGCGTGTTATTACAAAGATTGTATGGTTATCTTCCGAACTTAAGTTTAAAGATAAAGAAACCCCATGGCAGGTTTCCCTGAAATCTTCGATTACCGTGCAGGAGGTTAACACTTCCATACCAACTTCTTGGGGAAATTTTGATGTTGGGATAGTTTTCCGTTGTGTTCCAAGAGTTAATGTGCGTATATACAGGGTGTCCAGAATAGGACTCCCTGATTTCAAAATTAAATATCTCGAAAACAAAGATCGATAGAGGAATGCAGTAAATGGTATGTTTATCGTGACAGCTATAAGAAGTGTATACAGCAGTTTGAAATAATAGTTACAAAAGCTGCTAACAGATGGCGCTGTAATCACCATACGTAATGCCTAAATAGTGATCCGAAGCTCAGGGCGATCAGTTCCACCATTGAAACGTGCCAATGGTGAACATTTTGAAAACATTGTGATGTGATTGTTTGCAAAGATTGTTTTCATACAATTGTTTAACTTATGTATGCTGATATGAGCGTACAGCGCCATCTGTTAGCAGCTTTTGTAACTATTATTTCACACTGCTGTATACACTTCTTACAGCTGTCACAATAAACATACCGTTTACTGCATTCCTCTATCGATCTTTGTTTTCGAGGTATTTAATTTTGAAATCAGGGAGTCCTTTTCTGGACACCCTGTAAGTGGAGATTACTGTAATGAGCGCGATTTAACTGTAGCACGGAACGTAACTACCCAGGAAATGGCCGTGAAAAGTGATTGAAGATTCGCAACGCGTAGCTCCGTGTTAGAAAACTGTAATTCTCTCAGACACTTTCTATTTATCTCAACGACCTGATGACAGATTTTCAATTCCACCACTGTAGTGGTCTTAATTAACGCTAGGAACATATGTGGGGAAGGTAATATACGGTTTAATGAAACAGATTCCATGTTGTACTGCACCTAGAAAGAAATCTTTGTAAGACACGAACAACTGGAGAAAAATTTCTGATCCCCTGTCAGATATGTAACTGTAGAGCCACTTCCCCATTTTATTCTGATGTTATTTTTTTTAAGGTCAGAGGAAAAATGGGGGGAGGCGGAGGGGGAATTAAAAGGAGATTTGACATTTATAATTCAAAATGGATTTAGTATGCGGTATTTGATGTTATTAAATATATCTTAATCAATAAGGTAACTAGTGTGTTTCTTATTTTTTAATAATTTTTTGCACCTTAGTGTCTATTACCCTATTCGATAATGTTAATACATGAATACTTACAAGTGATTGTATAAATCATCTATTCATCAAAATGAATACAAGACGTAATAGTTGGATTTTTTAACTGTTTAACGTCTCTTAACAGCGAGGTCTTTAGAGACGGGAAAGGATGGGGGGCAAGGAATGGGAAGGAATTCGGCCATGGCCTTTTGAAGGAAGCATCCCGGCATTTGCCTGGAGTGATTTGGGGAAACCATGGAAAACCCATATCTGGATGCCCGGACCGGGATTCGAACCGCCATCCTCCCGAATGCGAGGCCGGAACGCTAACTGTTACACCACCACGCTCGGTGTAATAGTTGGAAGTGCAAATAAAGAATAGTTACAAACATGTGATCTGCTGCAGTTTTTTATCAATTTAATTTAGTAAAATTAATACATTAACCAAATACATGCAGGGAGGTGGTAATCAGTGACTACTACAGGATTTGAGTCTGCATCAGTTGAGTCAAGCACCTAACTGAATAAATTTAATGCTCCAATTATGTAATGTGATGGCCTAAGTCAGTCAGGGTAACGGCTCTGTTATGAAAACAGGTATTAAACGTCTACGAATTCCTCCTTAGGCTAAACGAAAAAGTGACCAATTAATTTTCGCTTTTCGGGGCTAACGTAGAGCAGCTATAAACAGTCACATTTTTTCTATTAAATTTGTGGCAGAGCTTTAAGCATTCTTGCGTCTTTGCTGGTTGATGCGTGCTGGAAGTTCAAACGTCAATTGTTAGATACTGAACCAGGCTTCATCTTCTTGGAAGTCCAAGCTGGCTGCTTGTAATTAGACACTGAAATTGATGCAGCGAAACTGCACTGTTTTCAGAAGGTTCAGAGAAACTAGTCTCACAAAAATTGTTGAAGATACATTTAGACTGGGGAGACAGTGTTGAGACCATACAGCGAAGGGTTGCTTGGGGTATAATAACTAAACCGCCACCATACTTGAAATGGAGAGGTGAAAAGAGACTAAATTAGGCGGGTATTAGGCGATTCTCAGTAATCGTCAAGCTAAATGTTAGTGCTCACGCATTTCACATACAAATAGCTTCTACGAGTCTCATGGCTGAATAGCTTGCGTTCGGACCTGGCAATCGGTGGGATGGAGGTTCGATCTCCTGTCCAGCACTCTAAAATTCGGTTTCTCGTGCTTTAAAAAAATCACTTCTTGCAACGCCGCAATGGTCTATTAAAGAAGGCCATGACAGATTTACTTCCCGTTCCTTGTCCTCCATCATACCCTCACTGCTCTAAAACTCTCGAAGCCACAGAAAAACAAAAAATAATATTACGTTCCATTGTTAGAAAATACGTTACTTGGTTACTTGACCTCTAGGATTTTTCTGCGAAGAATGACATACGATTGAAAAAATTTACACTGTAACAGCTTGGATTTAGACAGGAGTTCAACATATCGTTCGATCATGAGGAGTCAGCTGTACTAGCACAATTCTCTAAAGTAAGAATCGTTTTACTTTTACCAAAATCTTCTCGATTTCCTGATTTCCCTGTATCAAAAGAAAGCTTAGCATTATTAGCGGAATCGAACCTGTAATTTAAGTTCTAGATAGGATACTGACAAACATCCGGAAAAGCTCTTGACGAGTGTAATAAACATAGCGTTACGTTAGTATGGAGGCCTTTCTTAGTTCAAAAACGTTAAGGCCAAAGTTAAATTAGATAAACCAAAATAAGAAGTAATGTTTAGTAGTGACCGTAATCAGCAATATTTTACGAAATGATGAGGAGAAATATCAGAATAGTTAACTGTTAAACACACAAAATCACATCAACTTATGAAAGTTTTCTGAAAAGTTTCTTGCTTTTGCTACGTTGGAACAATTTTCGCACTCAGTGTGAAATATCACTAAAGTAAACGAAATCCTTGTTTATTAAAACATTACGTAAATATGATTATGATATTATTTTGTCGTATGTAATAAATCTTATATCATGCTCATACTGCAGTTGCTTCAAAGTTCGGAGACATAAATCCCACAGTTAAACTTGATAAGCCAAATTTAGAAATGATATTTTGCAGGGACTATATTCATTAATATGTCACGACATGACTAGGAGAAATATCGGTATAGTTAATTGTTAAATACACATCACATCATCTTATAAGACTTGTTTGATTTTTTTTGTCTTTTTTACGTTGGAACAATTTTCATACAAAAAGTGGAATTTCATAAATTGCTCCCTGTAAACAAATGCACGTTTCTTACAGAATAACGTAAATATGATATAATTACATTATAGATTAATGTTTCAACCTAGAACTAGGGCCAAAAACATTTTGTTACAGTGACGCAATGTATATAGACACCCTCTGTTATATGTTAGAAGTTATTTGTAATCAATGGCAGCAACAAGTAAAATAAAACAAATAACTCTGATGTGGGATTGAAGGCTTTCACGGCTTATCGATGAAATGTAGTCTTCACGGGTTTTCCGCCGTATGTTGTTGAAATGTCACAACGAGCTTTCGGCGGCTGACTCTGTGCAGCGCTGGTTCTCCCTGCACAACATCCAACCTGAAGATGGCGGCAGAGTCAGCCGAAGAAACCTCGTTGTCACATTTCAACAACATACGGTTGAAAACCCGTGAAGACTACATTCCACAAATAACTCTATTTATAGAAGAGAACCAGGATTAGTATCAATTCTGCCAAATTATTTGGAGTGTTTTTAAAGCTATAAATGATCGTGAGAGTGTTTTCAATCATTTCGTACTGAAAATAGATTTTAAACAGAGATTCCAAGAGATTGACTTCTGGGAGTTCCCAGGCACATTCTGTATTTTGTACGAGCAGTGACAACTGAACGAAGTTCGCTGATTGCTGTGTAAACTAGATAAAATGTGCGACCCACCAGAAGTACAGCTCCGAGACTGGGTTGGCTGTGGCCTTGGGGTTGGCACGGAGTCTCGGCCTGTCTGCATTCATCTTGCCACTCTGTTCCCCGTCTGCACAACACCACACGACACCACACACTGATCACCCGCAGCCACAACACTAGGCACGCCCCACCACGCTAACACGCGGCCTTCACTGCGGTCATAGGTGGGGACCCTTTCTCTCCGTGTGTTACCTAACTATCAACAAACTAACCCATCATATTAACCCAAACTACCCTATCATTTTAATACAAACCACCAAATCTTTTTTTAAACATAACTAACCCATCATTTTAACACAAATTAACACATCTTTTTTTAACCAAAACTAACCCTTTCATTTTAACCCATCATTTTAACCCAAAGTAACATATCATTTTAACCGAAACTAACCCATGATTTTAACCTAAGCTAACCCATCATTTTAATCCAAATTAACCCATCTTTTTAACCGAATTTAACCCATCATATTAACTTGAAATAACCCATCTTTCTAACCCTAATTTACCCATCATTTTAACTGAAACTAACCCATTACATTAACGCAAATTAAAACATAATTTTAACCGAAAATAACCCATCTTTTTGATCCGAATTAAATCAATATTAAACCCAAATTATCCCATCTTTTTATACCAGTGTATTGTTACTTTGGAAGAGAAACCCAAGATCTTAGTACGGAGCGGAAGGTAAAAGTTGCTCCTGTCCAAGCCTTTAAGGCCGATAAGGTGTGTCCGGTTGGGGTATAGTTCCACATTCCCTTCCATGACCTCGGGACTAGAGGTTACGCAGTCAGTGTCAGACTACTGCTACTAAAACTTCAGAGGAGAAAAGGCACTGATTTCGTTGCTGACCTGAGAGCCACAAAAACACATTCAGACTCAAGACAAAATCCTAGGCATTATCGTCTTTTGAACTAAGGTGATCTAATTCGTATACAGCCACTCCACCAACTAAGCTACAGGTCTCGCCCCTTTCTTCAGAATATATTAGCAAACAGTACTTTCATCGTGGGTAGGGCTAATTCTGGATTATGCTTCATAGGTCGTATTTTCAGGAGTTGTAATGCCTACAAAGGAAATAGCGTACAAAACTCTGGTGCGTCCACATTTGGATTACTGTTGTGGATTTTGGGAAACGTACTGGAAGGAATTCATTGACGCGTACAGAGAAGAGCTGCTCGATTCTTCACTGCTTGCAACAGCCCTTATGAAAGGGTGACAGAATTGATACATGGGTTGGTCTGGCATTTTTTTGGCAGACGGACGACGTCATTTTAGTTTGAATTTATTGGAGAATATGCGAAATTCTTTGACTCCATAGTACAATGTAATACTTCTTCCGCCAACCTATTTAGGTCACAATGAACGGAGGGATAAGATTAGAGAAATAAGATGCCCTACTGAGCTTTTATGTATTCTTTCTTTCCTGGTGCTATTTGGGATTGGAATGCACAGAAAAGTGGTTGGTGCTGCCACCCACATTATTTGTGAATTGCAGAGTGTGGATGTAAATGTAGATACTTATGCACTAAACATGTTTTTATGCCTTTACACTTCGTTGACTTCAAGGTCATTACAGGCGAATAAGAACTGTGAACAAGGAAAAGAAATGAATCCAGCCACTGTCATCATCCACGTATTTGCCTGAAGTGATTTCGGGAAACCCTGGAAAACCGAAATCTGGATGGCCGGAAGGGGACTCAAACCTGCATCCTACCCAATGCGAGATCAGAGTGTTATCGTTCACCTACCATGGTCGGTGAACATCTGTCTGCAGATAATATAAACTCTAGAGACAATATGTGTACCTTATTTTGTGCTTCAGGAAGATAAAGTTAAAATTTCCCAAATGTTTTCCAGTAAACTAACATTCAGACTGATATTTTTACCGAAATAAATATTAAACTAAGAGTTAACTGTGAATTTTCATCACGAATATTGCACAAGGTATTTTATTTATGGATAATAGAAGAAAGGCCCTTAACCCAACCTTCCCTCCTGGCACAGCAAGCTGTGTAATGTGAAGTACGCCAGAAGGCTTCCATGGTTCGGATTACACGTTAAAAGATTGCTTCCCTGTACGTGGTAAGACTATCGGGAACGAATGTGGTGGGCGAGCGGGACGCTCTGACCTCGTGTTCGGGAAGAGCGTGTTCAAAAACCCGTCCGGCCATCCAGATTTCGGCTTTCCATAGTTTCCCGAAATCACTCCAGGTGAATGCTGGGATGGTTCCCTCAAAAGGACATGGTCGAATTTCTTCGCGCTCCTTGGTACCTATCCTTTTCCGCCTCTAATGATCTCGATGTCAACAAGGCGTAAGGCCATTAGGATTACCGGGGGAAGGTTAAGGCGGCTACGACAGGGGCAGATTGCGCAGCCAATTTAAAGTCTCTCACCAGGTCATTACGACCACATCGGCCTTTATTTACGCTTACGAGAAACTAAAATTATTCATTCGGCCGGTGTACTCCCTAAACGCCTCTTAAACGATGAGAAAAAATATTTTAAATTCATAAATGCAGAAAATTCATTCGGATTTTTTTTTACTGGCTGCATCAAACAAATGAAGGTATGACCATGTGACAACAGATACTGTACCTTTGAGTCCTTCTGGTATGAAACTGCTAGCGCAAATAACTCCTAGATGGTAAACATAGATATATGTGTCTAATGTTGTTTCTGAGGTTTGGGGCTGCGTCATGTCTTTATACATGTGTCTACGAAAAGATATTGCAGTGTTCACTATTTATATGTAACACTAGCGCTTGCCTGCAGCTTCACCTCCGTGTACCCACAAGTGTGGACGAATGCACATACAGTAAACATTTAGATTTTCGAGCGGTAATATTAGCAGAGGCTATAGTTTTTTGAAATGCAGCCTGTACCAGAATGAGAAAAAATAATACATGGTTAAAATAGTTTTTAATAATTTAGGTAGTCTCAGGGAGTGCCATGTTACTGACGTCATTAATATTGTCCGCAGCTTTGCTGGCATTATTAACACTGAATATCAAAGGAGAAAACAAACTTAACTGACACGTATGAAATTTTTACGTTCGTAGAATCTTTCTAATGTCACAAGTACCTCCATCTCTCTGAAAGGTTTTACTTACCATTTCTGGGTATTTTTATGTACTTTATATCAGAAAATTGAAGAAACAGATACCAAAAATACTTAGTCAACATCAATAAAACATAATCGAAAGAATGGGTTTTAATCTTTGATGTAGTGTTATCTTTGGTGAGTAACTGTTCACGTTAATAATGCAGTGTGTATCTCTGATTTAACGTGATCTTTGGTGCTTTTCTGTTCAGGTTAGGAACAGATTATCACTTTTTGCTCCGTCCAACGTTCACGTAGTTATCAGATAACAGTAGTTGTTAAGTTAGAGCCTACGCTTTCAGAGCTATAAAAACTTTACCCAAATCAGTTCGGAATTTTTTTCGTGATACCACCTTAACAAAGAAATCCATAGGAAACGGCTGCTCACAGATTTTTTTGATATGTAAACTAATAGTAAAGTCACTGAGGTGTATGTCTTGTGTTGGCGGTGCTTGCGTTATATTTTAATATCTTCTAGAATCTCGTACGAAAACATCACACTGCTACTATTTAGGTTCTTTATACATAAATTCTAATAAGTTCTGATCGTTGGATCTTGAAGGCTGGAAAAGAAGAAATTTTTGAATTCGAAATCCTGCCTTCAAGATCTTTTATTCCAAGAACAATGGCCGGATGGAAGGAGCTATTGAAAGGACTGAGACAAATGTCTTGCAGAGTGATAACGGCAAATACCATGTCTCTAGCATTACGAATTACTAGCGTTTGAATTTTAATATACAGAAAACACTTCGAGTAGAAGATCTAACACAGTGATCAATGCACCTAAATAATAGAAAATTGTAAGAAACTTAGCAGAGTGTAAATAAGTGCTTATTAACATAGTTCCTGTTTTTAACGATTAACAACATCAAAACATCACCATTCTTTTACCACTAAGCAATCTTCTGTGCTATTTGACTGTAAATTACTTGTAGACTTGTGCTGTCAGATTTTGCATATGATGCAAACAGTGAGTGTAACAAAACATATAATTAAGAATAGCGATACCTGTTAGAGATAAAACCTCAATACCAATACTGGAATGTCAGTATTCTTAGCATTAAGTTATGCAGCAAACATTCTGCGTGAATACTGTACACAATTAGACCAACCTCTTCACACATATCATCGGCTCCTTATCATGTTTATTTATTTATTAAAAAGATATTTATCCTTAAATAATAGTTAACTAAGAAGCTAGTGTTTAAATGTGTGTGTATCCTACAATTAACGTGCAAATTATCTACCGAATCTCATGGGTGAACTGGCATTCGGAAAGACATAGGCTCAAATCCCCGTTCTCACATCCCGATCTTGGTTTTCCATGGTTTCACAAAATCACTCCATGGGGAACGTGCACAAACTACGTGGCTTGGTCTAGGGGGGGGGGGTTGGATGGAAGGCTACGCTGGGCTGCGTGGGGGGAGGAGGGGTTCCGAGCCAGGCCACGTAGCTTTCCTTTTATAACATTTTTTACAGTTAAAATGAGGAACAGAACACACAACAGCATGTGGATACTTATTTCCCTCAGTTAATTATCTCCGTATGTAATTTACAATAGTCTGAGACGAGAAAATAGTACAAAATATCTTCTGGAATCAAAAGGGATAAAAGCTACGTGCTACGTGAGGGGGAGGGGGGGGGTAGGAAGCAAAAGCCACGTAGGGCTACGTGGGGAGGGGGGGTTCACAGGAGGCCAAAATGGAGCTACGTGGTTTATGCACGCTCCCATTTTGATGCTAAGATTTCTCCTTCAAAAGATCGAATTCCTTTGCATTTCTTGTCCCTCTCCTGAATTCTCTCTCCTTAATTCTTACGAATCTCAACGTCGGCCAGCAAAGACTCCCCCACCCTTCCACCTCGTCCCAAAGATATTGAGCCCTAGGGGTTCGCCAGTTGATCGTAGGGGGTTCGCGACAAGATTTACGTAATGGCGGAATGGCTATCTGAAGTCTGGGACCCACCAAGCGCGCATAGTTTGCAACGTTTGTGGCGTTTGCAAACGTTTGTGTGTTTGCAGTCGGGTGGTTTGGTTTGTTGTCTCCTACAAGCATATATTCGCAAACAACAGTTCGTGTGCGAACATTTGTCGTCGTTCTAAGTGCTACCTGGAGTCTCCAAATGGCTCCGAGAGGAAAACTAGCGCTGCATCTTGTGTAATTATGTATGTTTTAAGTGAAGAAGAGGACATTATTAAAAAGAAAGAAAGAAGAAACCTTAATTTTGGATATCGCATTTTTTAAAACAAGAAATTCCATGCGACAGCCGTATGACTTAAAGAACAGATGATAAGAGTGGTTTGATAAGATAAATACTACTATTTCCCTATTTACTTTGAAACAATGTAATAATAGAAAACATAAAGCAAAATAATTTATAAAATTACACACCTTTTCCTGTCACCATCGAATTTTGTCGTATAACTTTTTCTCTTCAGAATGAGGAGAGCGAAGAATGTACTTTCCTCTTAACAACATCAATAACGGTTCCCATATCTGTTGCAATTTCGCTGCAGGCATCGTGCTTTTTGATTTTCTTATGGTGCTCTACCATATCTGCGGCGCTGATTTATATGATTCAATTAACAGTAAACACTTTTCACTATCCTAGTCCATAGTTATATTATTTATAGGTTTTAAAATGCACTTAAAACTGAAAACTGTTCGGAACACGCACCGCTGTTGATTAACCTATCTCCATCGAACGCGCATTGTCTGCGCACGAACAACGAATTCCTGTGATGTACCGACATCGCACAGTGGGGCGAAATATCAAAAAGCTGGCCAAAAGTCGAAAAAAAAGTTTTTATTTAGGGAATTTTAAGTACACAGTTGGGTAGACTGACTCCCAAAGTGTCTAACTTCATGGTTAGAATAGTTCCGAGGCTTGACGCAGAAGCTGTACATCATTTTAAACGTGACCATTGAGCGAGCAACTATTTTTTTTTTAACTGCTTTACGTCTCTCAACAGCGAGGTCTTTAGAGACGGGAAAGGATGGGGGTAAGGAATAGGAAGGAATTCGGCCATGACATTTTTAAGAAAGCATCCCGGCATTTGCCTGGAGTGATTTGGGAAACCATGGAAAACCCAAATCTGGATGCCTGGCCGGGGATTCGAACCGCCGTCCTCCCGAATGCGAGGCCAGAACGCTATCTGTTACACCACCACGCTCGGTTCGAGCAACTATTGCGAGATACAGAGGAAGTAAATCAACCGTTACTTTGAACTGGTGTAAAAGTTTTAAGTTTTGAGCAATTTTCATCATTCAAAATGGACGGAGATCGTGATGGTGAGTACAATGTTTACATGTATTACAAATACGTAAAAAACATTTTAAAGTTATTTATTTAATAAATAATTTTTTAACAAATTTACACAGTTAATTTGTATTTTTCTTTTTCAAAATTGAAAACAGCTATAAGTAAAAAACATTTTAAAGTTATTTATTTAATAAATAATTTTTTAACAAATTTACACAGTTAATTTGTATTTATCTTTTTCAAAATTGAAAACAGCTATAAGTTCCACGGAGTCTACATCGAAACTTATTTTAACTTCATTCTCTATTATTTATCTATTCAAATCTCCAAAAAAATACTACTATAAACTGCTATTCCACAATTCATGCAGCTTAATTTATCTGCAGTTTACCTGTTTTGTTTTTGGTCTTTTTCAATTTCATGTGTATATTGTAAGTTATTGTCATAGTTATTAAAAATATTTAAAGTAGTATTATAAAACTATCGTCTACATATCTGAAATAACACATCATTTCAAAATCTAGTAGTTTAAAACGTTGTTCTTCCAAATCTCACATAGCTAAGACCACTAATGTTGGATACACCTATAGATGTGCCAAATTTTTGGTTATAACTTAGTCTGTTATTGGCGAAATTAACTTTATTAATACGATATACTGAAGAACACCATACGAAATTAACTTAATCTTTATAAATAATCTTTAATAATACCTGTATGTATGGGGTTAGTTTTAAATAGATTTAATGGGATATAGAAGGCTAATACAAGTTATATTTTATTGCTCCAGCAACCACGGTCCAACCACGGAGAGTGACGATAAAGTTAGCTTCACACGAAAGGAAATAGGAATGTATAGTTCACAACATTTTTATCCACAAAAATTTATTATAATTGAAACATTTTTAAATTTTTGAAACCTATTTAAATTCTAACATATTTTAATGTTTAATCTGCCATACTGAATCCGCCATTTGTTCTTTTTTGTATTGTTAAAATTGCAACCGGTATCAGCGAGCTCATTGAACCCTGTATACAAATTTGTATGACAATTGAAACATTTTTAGACCATTTTTAATTTTTAATCCGCCATATTGGATCCTCTATTTTTTTTTTTTTTTTTTTTTTTTTTTTTTTTTTTGCAGTTTTGACATTGGAATCTTAATCAGCGTGCTCAAAACCGATTTTGTACAAAGTTTCATTAAATTTGGATAGCGTTTTCATATTTTGACCAGCTTTTTGATATTTCGCTCCACTGTGCATCGGTCAGAACTCCTGGAAACACCCAACAAATCTTTGTTCGTGCGCGCTATTCTCGTCTCCACCTGACAAATTCTGAGTTCGCAACATTTCATACGTTTGCAAACGTTTGGCGCGCTTGGTGGATCCCCACCTTTAAGCGTATAACACGCAAAATAGTGAATATCGCTCATTGTTGGAGCTAGAGGAGCTGAAAAAAAAGGTCGTAGTTTTTTGTTAAGGGCTTTCGCCATTGCCTGGGAAATTTTATAGGGGTACGTGGAGCTAAAAGTCTGAGAAACACTGTTCTATGGTTTCTCATTGTACTGATTGCCAGAGCAAGATTGTAACAGGTGTTAAATTTCTTGTACCTGTTGTAGCGGATTAACGTTGTTTGAAGCTAACCAATCCTTGATTAATCACTGTTATGTGTTTAATGAAGTAATTAATTCATGAGGTCTTTTAAGACAGGGAGACACAGTTTCAAATCACTACGAATTACCCCTCTACCGTGACCAGAAACACAGTTTAACGTGGAGTCCGAATCCCATAAGAATTCATTTCGCTCTTCAAATACTCGAAGCAACATTTACCGGACGGAAACATCAGATAAGCACCAGTAAAATTGCCATTGTGGATAGGCAGTCGAATCGTTGACTTCTAATTTGCAGGTTGGTGATACAACACAGGTGGCCTTGTGTATTTTTGATGTTCCATATTTTTAGTTTTTTCAGCTTGTATGGCTATTTGACGTGGTCATTAGATTCGGGGTAGGATGGGGGGAAGGGAATGGGAAGGAATTGGGCCATAGTCTTTTGCAGGACCCATCCCAGCTTTCGCCTGGAGTGATTTCGGGAAACCATAGAAAATCTAAACCTGGATGGACGGACTGGGATTCGAACCAGCGTCCTCTCGAATACCATGTTCGAGCGTTATCACTCACGCCACCAGGATCAGTACGATGTACTATAAAGTACAGATGCCACATCAAACAGCATGACTCTGAATAAATTATTCTTGAACATTGTGAAGTGTGCGGAGAATATGCTGATTTAATGGTGCAAAGGTTACAAAGACAGCTAAACGTACACAAACATAACCCAAAGTTTGTGAGTTCTTTGTATTTGGCATAGACAATAAAGCATTAAATGAAAGAGGATGGATCAATATCTATTTAGCTACTTTACTTAGATTATCTGACAAAATATTCTGCATTTCCTCATCAAATATTAACTGATAAACTTCGATTCAGGACGCTGTGTTTACTCTGTGCCGTACGCACAAGTCCATCGGAATATTTTTCTGGAAACGTTTGATCATTCCTTCAGGTCCACGGTGAAAAGTTGATGCAAAATTGTTTTCATGTTTCCCATATCTCAAAAAGCTTTTGATTGGCTTGATTTGCATGATGAGAAAAAGTCAAAGAAAAGATTTTCAACGTGATTTACATTCCACAATGTCATCGATGCATGCGCACAAAAAATATTGCTCTCAGTGCAAAATACTAAATGGTGTAAGAAGAACTAATCATGTAACCAATTAACACCTGTGTCAGGAATATTTTAAAAATGCTCTTTATAAGTACTCTACCGAAGTTTATAGCAAGCGATATTGTGGGAAAGCTTGATATGTATTGTACCTATTGCACCGAATTAGTTACTAATGAACCAAGGGAAAGATAAGTATATAGTATCTCATTTTCCCCAGTAATAAACTACTTTATAGAGTTGCAAAGCTACTGAGTCCCCTGTCTCACAGTATAATATAAATCTATCAGTCTATAAATACCATAAACTACGAAATGAATTCTTCACAGGAGTTCAGCCGGATAGCGCCGCAAAATAACAATGTTTCGACAACCGGCTCGGTTGTCTTCATCAGGTCTATTACTTCAGATATAGACCTGATGAAGACGACCTAGCTGGTTGTCGCAACGTTGTCATTTTACGACCCTATCCAACTGAACTCCTGTGAAGAATTCATCTCATCAATACGACGGGAAAGTCTGCACTCATCATAAATTATGTTTGGTGCAGCACTTAAAACAGGTGTTTCAAAAGATACCAAAAACTATTAGTTACAAAAGCAATATATATGTATGTATATTGTAGGAAGACTGCAGAAAGAGATTTTCGCTCCCCCCCCCCCCCCCCCCTCCGCCCATTATTGAAGATTGTTTGTGTCTATGGCTGTGTGTGTTCATCTAACGTAAAAACGCAGTAATCAGTCACGTAAATGGAACAATAATCATGATGTAAACAGCTTGACAACCGACATTAAATAGCTCTTCTCATCGTTTCGCATAATGAGCACTAAAATGGAAATCTGTTTACGGCAGTCGATTTTGTGGCGGCATCTTTGATCGAACCGCTAATCATGGTTCTATAGTATAAGAATGACCTTAAGAAACGTAGAACTGTCAAACAGCAGATCCAAATGTGCATCAACATTTAAAGTAAATGCTAGATATTGATTTTCATTCAGATACCTTCCAGTTGCGAACTATGACTTTAAAAATGAGTCACTTTTTCAATCGGAATTTATTCTTTTTCTGGGAGACTAATCGGGCTGCAACTCACAAATTTACATAGTTGTTAAGAATGATCTGATTTGTTAATGTGTTTTCAGTATTGAATTCTTATTCAGTGGGTGAGAGAGGCCTTAAAAAATGCTTCGGTATCTATTATAGGTAGCGATGCTGATTTTCCGATGTTCTAACGGTGAATGAACTTACATACTGTCTTCCTGTACAGTGTTAGGCCTGATGGCCCGTATCCTCAGTCCATCTTCTTGGTGTCCTTCTTACATCTCTCCTGTCTCTGGGATGGTATTTCAGGATTTTTCGTGGGATTCAGTCCGTCTTCATCCGTAGTACATGGTCTGTCCAAGATGTTCTATTTTCTGCACAGTTTGGATAACTGTTTTAACTTACTTTATGGGTTTCATCTGATTTTTTCCTGTCTTGTAGTGTGTAGCCAGCTGTTCTCATGAATCGCATCTCAGGAGTAATTAGTCCCATTCATCACTTTTGCGGAAGGTCCAGACCTCGCTGCCATACAGTAGGGTAGGTTTATAGCCAGGATAGGCTGGTCTGAAGGTGCAATTATTATTAGTGTACCTTTCGTGAACGTTTGTGATTTTTGTAGCATATCAGCTTCTAGGATGTAGCTGAGGTTGTATGCTAGGTATTTAAATTCTGATGCTTGCTCGATGGGTGTGTTTTCTGTTGAAACTTTTGTTCTCTTGTGATTTTTTGCGATGAGGACCATAACTTTCGTTTTATCTAGGCAGATCTCCCTGTCTACTGTAAATTAACTTGTAGAAAGTGGCGATAGCCAAAATTTCTTATTTTTTTTCTGTAGTCACGATGGATTACTGACTTCAAGATTTAGAATCTCAGCCCTATTCAAAACTAAAAAATTGTTCATATGTAATGGTGTTTTTGACATCAACGTGGTAACAAATATGGTTTAAGACTGATAACTTTGACGGCTGTTCACGTCTTTGTTTTTCGGTGAAAAACAAGGAAAAAAATCGTATTCCTCTACCTGCTGGGCTGCAAATAATGATACCCTACACGCTGCAGTAGGAAGTTTTTTGCAAACTTTTTACGTGTAGAGTGTAATTTTACAAACTTTATGAACCATATTCGATTATCGGTTAACGCAAGACATAGCATCTGCAACCATTACCTCTATTTTTTTTTTAGAGGTCTGTGTCAGACAGGAGCTACGTTTCCTTTCGAGTACGTAAGTTTAAAAAGATCAAAGGTACAACGATATATCTATTAAAAATTTACCTGGCTATACATCCCACCACTGGAGTCTTCCGTATAAAATGTTATTTAATTTTACACTGGACCTTTACGCTTCGTTGACGGCAGGATTATTAGATGTTGTATTGGTTGTCCGGGTGGAACCGCGCCAATTTATCGAAACCTAACGTTTCATCCACTATTTTGTGGCTTTCTTCAGAAGACTGTCATGGCTGGAATCGCTGCCGCTTATATGTAATGTGTTACAACATTCTGCTGACAGTTGGCACGCTATTTTAATCCGTGAAACGAGTATACTGGTTCAGGAAAGCAGATGGTGACCCAGGCGAATCAGAGAAGCGTTGTAAATAAAGAAAGACCAGATAATATGAACGCAGACAGCGGGCTACAACTTAACAAAGTATGGGCATTCTTGTTTAGGAATACGAGAGACGCAAGCCCCTGACCGGCCACGCTGAGCGTCAGTGACGTCACTCCGAACGGTTAGCGCAATCTTTGGGAGCTATATATAAGCCAAAGAAGTTTGAATATTATACACTAGAAGGAGCAACAGCGCTAATGTTCCTTCGCAAATTGAAGGATGCGCGCGCCGCCATACTGATGGCAAACTGTTGGTTTGAGTGTGTGGTTCTGTACAGTTGAGACGTGCCGAAGTGATCGAGTGCTCATATTTTTTTTTATTAGAAGTGTTTGCTACCATGGTTAAGTCTTGCGCTGCATATAACTGCACCAACCGTGCTACAAAAGGCACAAATTTATCGTTTCACAAGTAAGTATGCATTTAAATAAGTTCCGAATCGTCTGTCATAACAGGTGGATGTTATGTTCCGACGTGTTGGTCACAGGTTTAATATTTTCGTTCGATACAGGTTTCCGCTCCGAGATAAGAATAAATTGAGTGAGTGGTTAGCTAAAATACGCCGGGACAGTTTTACTCCCACGGAACATAGTTTTATATGTTCTCAACATTTCGAGAAGGAATGTTTCTGAAAAAATGGGAATATAAAGATTCTGAAACCTTCTGCAGTTCCAACCATTTTCTCCTTTCCAGACAATAAATCGAAGGTAAGGATTATAAGGTTTGCAATAATCTTGCCACTGCTGGGACTGAAGAAAACAAGTCCAAAAAGGTAATATAGTCAGTTGAATTTCAGTAATTAGCCTGTGATTTGCCATTTTATCTTCGTTGAGCAAGTAAAGACCCTTAACAGCATAAAAGTTTCAAATTTTGCAGTGATTTGTTATATGACTGTACGAGGGTTTCAAAGTTCCCGCGATCACTCGCCACTAGCATGGCCGTCTTCAATTCGCTAAGAACTCTGGGATCCTTCAACACGCGATAGGAGGGGCCCGATATAGGCGGCAGCGATTCCAGCCATGAAATTTTTCCGAAGAAAGCCACAAAATGATGGCTGAAACGTTAGGTTTCGATAAATTGACGCGGTTCTAATCGGACAACCAAGCTAACATCGATGACCGCGGAAGTCTGTGCGCCCATAGGATCATTACAGAAGTACAAGCAACCAGAAAGAAATCATTCTCTTGTAGTCATTTGAGGAAACCATAAAAAAACAGAGACCTGGATAGCTGAACAAGGAATCGAACCCTGTTCGTAGTGAACGCCAGGCCTGAAAGTAGCCACTCATCTACCATGCTTGGTAGATGTTTCCAAAGTTCTCAGAAGTGTTTCATATGTAAAACTATGTATGATATACACTGTCCATTTGCATAAAATGAATAGAGCAGTTAAGGTGTCTGTCTGGAGATTGAAATGACCCATGACCCTGGTTGGAATCCCGGTTTGGGATGGGATTTTAAGTGGCCATTAACCAGACCTTCACTTCTGGCAAAGCTATGCGAAGTACACCAGGATGCTTCCGTGGTTCGGATTTCACATTAAACTATTATTCCCCTGTACCCTGTATGATATCCCGGTTAGGATAGGTGGCTATGACAGAGGCTGATTGCGCAGCAGGCAATAAACTCAGCAAAACACCCCGTTGTAACGTTCCCACCCGTCCTTTCAATTAAATTCCGGCTACTTTATTAATCATGTATTATCGTACATCTTAGCCGAAGATTGACTTGCATTCTTTTCATCATTATCACCTGGTGACACGGTCAGGGGGAGACAGTCACAAAGAAATAAAGTATGTGGATAATTATGAATCACACAAAATTAAAATTGTATTCTGATCATTCACATTCATACACAGGTCTATAATTGAAATCGGAACACGATTAGGCAAGTGCACACAGTTCTGCTGATAGTGAACAGATGGAAATAAAACACTTTCCCTTAAATGTTCTATGTTTCTTGCACCATAACTTGTAACGAGAGTGAGCCTTCAGTACAGAGAGAGAGAAAATTTGTCTTACATCATATTGGCAGGCCGGCGGCGCAGACAGTCATCAACAGTTCGATCACATCGCAAACTGAGCACAGACTGAACAACACATCGAGCAGAACTAACCAATACTGAGGGCCTCTGGTCCCATTGTGAGGCCTTGTATAATACCCACCTAACGGAATTCAGGTGGGCTGATCCTCTGCTGGGGGGGGGGGGAGTACTACCAACATTGGATTCTTACTTTCCCGTTGGCGAGAGGACCATCTCTGCCAAATGGGAGGGACCACAGAGTTCCACCGATACTACCCCACCCGAGAAGTAATTTTTGTGATTTTTGGGGTGGCTACTGTAACATCCTATCCCCGCCAAATTCTGGGCGGAAGCAGGGTGCCCGAACTTCTCCCGCATGGCTTAGCCGCCATGACAGTAATCTGTAGCCACTTGAAAATCTAGAATAAAAAATCTTTCCGCCTCACTCTCACTCCCTAATTGGAATTACTTAATCCTATCCTAATTGTAATTAAATACTACTTCTTAAGGTTCCTAATTATGGCTTCAAATGTCTTGTGACATCACAACGTGAAAGTACTATTATTATTGCTGAAATACAAGACTACATTACCCTCTCCTCTTAAATTCTCAGTTCACTGTTGATATCTACCAGAATTACGGGGGAAGTCTAGAAACTTAGCAAGCACAACTAAAAAACATTGGGTATTTTGCGAAGAACGGAAAACAAGATATTGCTGATTCCATATTATTCGAAGGAGTGAACAAAAAGGCGTACCAACAGTCGGGAAAGAAATTTCATTGTACCATGCTGCTACAAAAACTGTTAATAATGGTAATGAGCCCAGCAGCACTGCTGAGTTGAATGATATTAGATGATGCAGTGTTAATAGATTTGATTAATGTAATTTATTAAACGTGTAGCCATTTTCAAACTTCGAGATTGTAGTAGAAGTCATTCTTTAACCTTTTCTGAAGAGACTGAGTGAAGAATAACATTTGGGAAGATATAGCCTGGCTCCTACACAGTACCGAAAGTCAGTAAGGCCTTGGACCCCGTGTCTTAATGCTTATCAGAGCATAACGTAAGTCCCACTTTTCGTGTGGATACGCCCAGCAAGTGGAAAGAATGACGTTCCTCCCTCACAGCTATTGGCTTTACAAATTAACTTTATATGCTGTATCTTAAACGTGCTGAAATTTTTGGTAGTAAAGAACTTGTTTGTGGTTATAATTCTTCGAACTAATGCTATTGTAATTCGCTAATAACCGTTGCTATTGCTTTGGTGGTTCTTTTTGATTTAGCAGTCGAAAGGTATCTAGCAAAATTTTGTAGCACTGATTGTATGATCGAACAAATTTTTACTACCTGGACGCCACGATTGATCGCTCTTCCGCTATCCAATTCAGCCTGATGGTCCTCTTCCAGCACGCTTTTACGTCAACATGGTAGTGTGCCGCGCAGGGGCTAACAGCTGGAAAACAATTTAGTTTCCTTTTTAAATTTTAGTATCCTACCCAAATAGTTCTTGGCTTCAAAAACAGCAAGTAAACTGACAAAATGCAGTAGAAGGCTTTCGTGGCTGAAATTAATAGTCAAAATATGCATAATGTCTCCAGAAATGTGCCTGCATAGAGTGATGTTCACAAAGTTTTCGACGAAAATATTTCGTTCACCTTGTGGGCGAGGTAGTTTACGATTAGTACTAAGTGGGCGCTATCGGCACGGCGGTGGAAATTCTTTTAATCATCCTATGGCGTACCGTCAAGATGCAAAGGACGGCACAAAATTGAATCACTAGATTACTTATGAAATTCTGGATTAAATCCAAAATGTAGTCACAGTAGGCATGGAATGAGAAATTACATAAATTTTTATAGTGAAACGTCCACCGGATGGCGCCATAAAATATTACGGTCTGTTCGGTTAACATAGGCGGCTGAAGGTCACACTGTTCTATCCTCCACCCCGCCGCCCTTACATCTACATGCGAAGTGGATAGAGTTCCCACTGACAACTTTGCATCGACACAGCAGTGCGTTCGGAGATGTAGGAACGGGTCACGTGGAAAATGACCTTCAGCCGCCAGTTGAGTGTGAACAGAATATATTATCTTCAAACAAGTGTAAATTATGGGTGCCAGTGCCAGGTTTCACTGTATCCGTTATTAATCTTCACTGATAGCCACACCAAGCGTTGCACACACTCATCGCTAAACATATGAACCGTGTGAAGTGGCCACTCTACCTGTGGAACATCACTGGGCTTATAATTACGAAACCTATATGTGTATACAGCAAACTTAAGGATGTTAATAAGGAAAATTAGGTGAATCGGTGTGTGCGCGATGCCATGACAGTAAGTGAGAATGGTGTACAAAGTCTTTTTGTCGTGTATGGTAGGAAGTGGTGTTAGAAATTGCAGAGGCAACCATGCGTTCTGTGTATCAACGGATCATATCATTTCATATGTTGGATGTATGTTGATTTACGAACGTGAGACAGACCTGATATTTACCTAATGATTAGAAACCATAGTTATGTCTGATTTTGGGAAAAGAAGACATGTGTCCTGATAGTTGTGTTGGTATTTATAATCACAAATAACAGTGAAAAATCTTTCACTATGTTGAACTGTAATTTAAAAGACACTCATATTGATTCCTATTTCTTTCGTTACAATTTACATACAGTGTCTTGATACTTGTGTTTGTAATGATTCCCGTAAGTAGGTAGTGAGTATCAGAGAAAGTGTAAGAAAAAAAATTTGTGTGGAGATACTTTTCCATTGATTTCCTACTCCTGGAAAACATTAAATATATGGGAATAGATTCCCTTCTTTTCTTGTGTATTGATCACATAGTGTACAATAAAACTTTTAGCTTTAATCCAACAAAAAGAGAATTAACTTATTTTTGATTTCCTGATTCTCAGCGAAAGAGCGGAATATACACAATTAGAGGAAGAAAGATGAAATGCATCATTGATTCTTGAGAATGCAACCCTAATTGTAGTAGCAATCAATCCGCAATGTAATTCGAATGTGAACTTTAGGAGATAATTTTTGACCAAGAATTTTCAAACGAACAAAAAATACTTAAACTTCGTCACCAGTAATTTTCATCTTTAAGTTCAGCAATACGCCTGTACAACGCAAGCTGGATGGCTTCATATCTGTCATTTAAAGATAGCAGTGACACAATGTGGCTTTCCATCTCTGGAAATGAATTATATTCTAACTACGATGAATGTACAAAGATGGTATTGGTTTGCATGACTTCACATCTACTTCACAAAATGGTGGATGGCAGAGAGTGCTTAGCACCAAAATTAATCTTTGGTCCGTGCATTCTAATCCTGAATGGCACGAGTGTAGAAAGAATTGATATAAGCATCAGTACCGCAACTTATTTCTCTATCTTATCTCTCCTGACATTGCAATCCAAGTAGGTTGGTGGACGAGGTATTTCATCACACTCGTAAATATAAGGTGGTGTACGCATGTCTCACAATAATTTGAAACGAAACCTACATCTTCCGTCTGGCAGAGAATCCCAGCCCAATCCATAAACCAACTCTGTGACGCTTTCCTTAGGACTATCGCAAGCAGTCACGAATCGAGTGGCTTTCCTCTGTACTTTCTCTATGCTGTCAATCAATACCTTGCGAAACGGATTCCAATCGGCGCAATAGTGGTCCAGATGTGGACGTAAGAGAGTTTTGTACGCTTTATCCTTTGTTTATGTATTACAATTTTCAAAATTTGACCTACGAATCGCAATCTAGAATTAGCTCTACCTACGACCGAAATTACGAGCAGGTTCCCCCATATTATGTTTCTTTAAACTCCTATGCCCAAATACTTCAGTGAATCGACTACATCAATAAGTGAACTGTTTACTTTGTGCTCATCGACAAGCGGATTCGTTTTGTTAGTTATGCACATTGCCTTGCGGTTTTTACAGTTTTGTGTAAGTTGTCATTATTCGAACTATGACGAAAAAATATCCAGATCGTGCTGAATTTCTAAGCAATCGGGCGAATTCCTTAGTTCCCTACAGACGACTGCAACATGAGCGAACAATAAAAACTGCTATTCACGATGTCTCGAAGATTGTTTATAAAAATTAACAAAAGGACAGCTCCTTGAAGGACGCCCGAGGTAACATCCAGAACAGTCTCCTCCGTCAACAACATACTCGTCTGCATTAAAGTCAGTAGATCCTAACTACTGCAACTTCAAGGAAATCATGTGTTTTCTACTCATAGAAATCATGCCAGAATTCGCCTACGTTAATATATGATAGGGAAAAA
This sequence comes from Vandiemenella viatica, assembly GCA_031002005.1. NCBI lineage: Eukaryota > Metazoa > Arthropoda > Insecta > Orthoptera > Morabidae > Vandiemenella > Vandiemenella viatica. Next base: position 29,902,098 of record CM061921.1, read on the forward strand.
GTTGGAACTATTAACCTCAATTAGTACTACATATCACCAATCTAACTGTTTTTTTATCTCCCACCTACTGTTTCCCTTAGATGATTTTTTTTCGCTTTCAGAAATTGTGAGTCATATGTAATGTTTTCCTCTGCATCTCATCGAATCAATTTAAACAAAAAGCCGAAAGCAAAAATTTCCACAGCCGATTTCTGTTATATGCTTTAGGCTGCCTGGTAGGGCAGATTTGAGTCCATTCACTAACTGTATCTAAAATCAAATTCAATTCAGTATTAATCATTTTCAGCAATAACTGAAAACAATTATTTCTGCTAAATGCTGTTTAAATTTCAAACACATTTTTAATCATAATAAATGTGGTTTTTCTGTTCCTCAAGATTACCTGAAGACCACAGAGGGAACTATCTTAATTACTTAAAATCTTCTCGGGCTTCCAGCTGCGTACAAATGTGACATTTTTACGCGGAAGTACGAGAACATATTATTTAATTACAACGCCGTGAAAATCTCCGTTCTTACATCTAAATTACGGTCTATATTCTAATTTTCTCCATCTCAAAGCTAATTTCAGAAAAGTTCTATTTCTGGTTTTGAAACATGGTACCAGAAGCAATACCAACTTGGCTGGCTACCCTGCACAAACTTTTGGCGTATAGACTGTTCAGCAGAAAGAGCTCCTTGTAATGAGTGAGACGTGCTACGTATCCCTAACATAGTCTTCCCGTTCGCTACAGGGAAAGATACAAAAAACTTCCTGTACAATGTTGAGGCATTTCCTTCCAGAGAATACCTTTACGGACATTTACGTATTCAATGAGTAATTTTTCATAGCATTGGCAATATGAATATTTCTTTTCCAGGTGATTCTATCACATTTTTATTTAACTGCTGCACGTCTCTCGTGATTATTTATTTCTATTATAACAATTTTATTCTTTATACAGGCTATTAATAAATATTCTATCACGAAAGTTTAAACATTTCTTCTTTATAATTTTGATCATTTAGTCCATCTAACAATAGCGGACGAGTTTTCTAATTCATTATTTTCTATATACGTTCTTCCGACATTAATCTTGTAACGATCAATGTTATTTTATGTATCTTAGCTTTCTTGTACCATCTGGTCCTCCCAATAGTGATGCATACATAATGAGTATGTCACTAGCCCATATGAAACATCATCGACCATTACGAATATTGACTGAGTTCTGAAAAAGAGAATGATATGCACACTTGGCGTGAAACAACATAATATTTTATTCACTTTACCACTCTAATAACGGTATCATATTGCTATTTCTGTTGGAATTTTATTCACAATTCATTTAGTTCTGAAACTTCGACTTTTTTTGCTTGTAGCTTTATGCCTAGTCGGCGCTGTGGTCATTAGAGGCAGGAAAGGACTGTGGGCAACTATCGGGAGTAAATTTGGCAATGGCCTTTTAAAGGAACTATCCCGACATTCGTCTGTAGTGATTTAAGAAAACCCATATCTGCATGACCAGAAGAGGATTCGATCAAGCGTCCTCCTGATATGAGGCCAAACCGTTACCCACCCACATCGACGCTGGGCGTAGGCCTACGTCGACTAAATTATTGTTGTTTAAAAATCAGCCTTATTATTTCTGTATTTCATTAAAGATTTTATGATCTTCCACGATTCATTCATCCCTTTAGCATCAACATTTTATTTTAGGTTTTGTTTCAATTTTTTATCAACTTGTCCATTTTCTATTCTTTTAAAAGTCCTGTTGGCTGAAACAATGTAAGAAGCAAAATAACCAATCCGTGAATTAGAGAAACAAGCAGCTAAAGTAGGTCTTACAATTTCCTTTGAAAAAACTAACATCATGTCAAACAACGAACGCAAAAATTTAGGCTTAAAAGTTTAAGAACAAAAAAATAGAAATAGTCGAAGAATTTAAATATTTGGAGGAAAGGATTAGTTGGATTGCAACAGAACCCAAGTCAATAGAATCCAGAAACTCGAATTGGCCTTCAAATCGACAAGAGATATATTCAACAAGAAATCCCTTTCGTGGGGGTCCAAAATTAAGCATTACAAAACAGTGGTAAAGCCGGAAGCATTGTATGCATCAGAAACTCTAACCATGAATCGCATAGGGTAGATAGAACAACTAGATCTCAAAGAAATAAATTTTTAAGAAAAATCATAGGAACAAAATTTCAAGATAATAAAATAGTATAAATCAAGAATGTAACTCTCTCTAAAAAAAATTGAAAAACTCTCAGATACTGTGCGCAAAAGGAGACTAAATTTCTACGGACATTTTCTCAAAATAAACTTTGGTAGGCTAACCAAACAAATTTTTGATTTCTTCCATAGCTGCATAACAAAGCCTAACTGGTTCAGAGAAATTGGAAAAGACCTAAGGGAATTAAAAATTACGGAAAAGTCATTACTTGAAAGAACAGCGCAGATAAGATTTAAAGATGAAACGATAAGGTTCCAAGAAAAATCTAAAATAAAGTCGAAATCCATCATCTCAGAAGAGGAGAGAAGAAGAAGGTCCTGGAGAATGAAGAAATTCTGGGCGCAAAGGAAGGAACAACATGCAAAGACTTATAGAATCCATGCTACGCCGAATCGTTGCTGTATTGCGTTCGATAGGTGGACCAATATGCTAGTAAGTAGGTGGTCATAGTGTTTTGGCTGATCAGTGTATCACCCGAGTCGCCGAGCTTTATTGCTTGTAGTGATTTGAGCCTTATTTACAGCTGCTTTCCAGAAATATCCATGCCGGTGGACTTCTGTAATCAATGGTCCAGTGAAAAACGAAACTCCTGTTGCTGCATGAAACTCCTGTTGGATGGTAGCCATGTGTTGTGCCCTATTTTTGATAGTTTTACGTTTTAGACTTCTGCGATGTCTGTCGGTCAAAATTAGAGGTTGCCTAGAACGTGCAGCATTGACACAATCCACATCAATCTTGCACTTACGCAGAACGAATGCGATATTTGATTTGGCCACTGTAATCAAACGGCTAGATGGCCCAGTGAAATGACACCCCATAGAAATGCTGTTTTCGAAGTTCGATATCTCTTGTAAATCGTGGGAACTCTTTCTCAACTAGTTTTACGCTTGCCTGCTGCATATGGTGGCCACACAAGTCAACTAATGTACTGAATTACCTTACTTCACAGGTGTCCTATAACTTTTTTTTTAATTACTGCTTTACGCTTCGTCGACGGCTAAGGTCATTAGAGGCGGGACGGGACTGGGAACAAGGAACGGGAAGGAATTTGGCCACGGCATTTTTGAAGGAGGCATCCCGGCATTCGCTTGGAGTGATTTGGGGAAACCATGGAAAACCCAAATCTGGATTCCCGGACGGGGATTCGAACCGGCGTCCTCCCGAATGCGAGGCCAGAACGTTGACCGTTCACCCACCACGCTCCGTGTGTCCAATAACGTTTTGGTAGATAGTATACTTGAAATTTCAAAAACTGGAGTATGGTTGTAAAAGAACTATGCCTTGACATAGTCTTTGCTTTTATTAGATGATTCTCAGTGACATGTATCCCTATCTACTGGCTATTGAAGCGGGTTGTTAATTTTCTTTGTATTCTGGTTTAAATTCTTCTTTGATGCTATGTTTGTGTGACTAGGTTTGTATAATATGGCTATAGAAGTGCTATTTCGGTCGATAAGACCTCGTATAATATTTTTTATGTTATAATATGTTTCTCTCCTGATGACAGTGGTAGTCAGAAGTTTTATGTTTGTTGTTGCTACATGAAAACACTGAAGCCTACATCCTTATCTTCACGGCTTTCACGCTTGTGATTTCCTGTGCAAATCTGGCATATCAGTATCACATGATTTATTTGGTTGTCCTTTCACTAATATTAATCAAATGGAAATATTTTTAATGTTGTTTGATTCGTATGTAAGTTTTGAAGTTGTAATCCATGATTCTGCCGTCTGGCTGTAAGTAGTGATCCTTGCGGAATCAATGTTGCCACCTTAGCGATTTTGTTGCTAGATTTAGTGAATTTTGAAGTTCGATAGCAATATTCTTAAGTAAGTGGCGAAAAACCATTCAAAATTTTTTAGTCTTGAGACACTCGTTGGCTGTCCATTGAAGAAACAGTGACCGGGATTTTGTCACAATGGCAAGAATTGAAATTGCAATTTCTACTGAACAAAAATAATTGCTATAAGCACATTTACTTCATTTTATGTACGCCGATGAGTCTAATCGCCTTAATGTATACTTTTTAAGGAGCATCTGAATTGATGTACAAATTGAAGTGAAGAGTTTTGAAAGTGAAAACTCAAATGCGGTTGCCTTGCTGAACACCTGGATGACGTTGTTTTGCTCTATTTGTAATAGGATACTAACATTAAAATAGAAGACCACTTGAATCCGGTACCCTATTTAGGATATCTTTTTGAGTCTCAAGTGCAAAAGACCTCATTACCCTCCGATGTAATAAATGTAATCAGAAAACATTGTATTGACTTTACTATGAAATTAGCGAAGGGAATTTAGCAAATACTTCCTTCCAACTACATTATTTTGGAGAAAATGTGTCTTTTGAGTGTGGAGAATACTCTTCTCTAGGGCAAAGAAAACAAAGTAGCAGATCTTAGCTCAGAACTAGGATTTAATGCCGAAAAAATGGACACACTCCTACAACAGTGGCATGGTATTAATTACGTTCAATGGAACGCTACAAACAATGTCACTGAATTCCGGACACAAAATACATGAATGCTGGTGGAATAAATACCTTTCTGACGTAGCGATATCCACTTTATCACTTCTTCAGTCAAATACCGCAGCAGAAAGTATTTTCAGTACCATGCACATTCTTAAAAAGAAATTGAGAAATAGGATGGCTCTAAATACTTTTAAAAGCATTCTTTTTATAAGGAAACAGTAAAAAACTGCTCCCGACTGATGTGATTTCTGCAATTAGTAAAGACACTAAATACTCTTTTAAAGACTGACGATTCATCACATCCTCCCACATCTGCAAGTGCTGCAACTCCAACTACAGACCAAGATGATGAAGAGGAAATACCGATTGAAGAATTTGATGTTGCTTTTTAGTACAATGTTGTGTTGAATTTAATGAAAATACTAATTATTAAAATATTTTTATATTACTTACCTTACGATTTTCCTTTATTTTATTTAGCTATTTCTATCGAATCTTTTAGTTTTGAATATCCTGTAATCTAGCGACGTTTGTTTTCGTGTGGTGGCAACACTGTGCGGATGTGTGGTCAGTCGCTATTGCACAGTCGAAAGGAGCGGTCAGTGGGACCACAGCGTTAAAGTTCGCTTTATATGCTTGGCAGAGAACGATGATCTCAGAATTTCTAAACCGGCAAATAAATGTGGTGTTGCAGCAAGAACAGTGCGTCGTTGGTGGAGTCAATATCCGGATGGGGAACAGCATAAAAATAGAAAGGAAGTGGTAGACCTCCATTTTCAACGGTAGAGGAGGATCAAAGACTGTTGAGAGAAAACTGAATCCGTTTCGTAGTTCTGGGAAATTGGCTGAAGATTCAGAGTTTCCAGGAAGCAGATACAATGTTTTAAGAAGGATTAAAGAACAATAACACCTACAGAGCGGCGAAGAGAGAACGGCTGACGGATTCTCATCATGCTGGTCGAATGGCATTTCTGACGAAAAAATATTCCCTTCGTCGAAAGAATCTCCAGTACAGGTAAAATAATATTTATTATCAATTTGGTATTCGGCAGTTTATTAGTTTAATAGAGTGAATATGTAAAATATTTATTTTTCTGTTAAAAGATGTATTTTCGTCGAGGAGATAGATTTGGGTCTACTGGAGATCGCGATTCCGTTACAACAACATATAGTAATATCGTTGGAATACTGCTGTAATCAGTCGCAAGACGTATTATTCTCAAGCAGTAATTCCGTTGTAATACAGCCTGGGCCATTATTTTCAAGCACAAATTAGGTTGTAATACAGCCTGGACCAGCATTAAACCGTTAAATGTACTTGGGGAAGAATTTATAGTGGAGTCTTGCGTTTGACCACTGAAGTATTATGATGACAACTCCTGGCGGAATCGCGATCTCCAGTAATCCCAGAGATTGAATACTGCACCTATACCAAAACAAGTGGAGCATTGCAAAATCCCATGGAGCTGGACCTGTGTGGAGAATTGAAGGACGATTAAACGCTCGTCAATTGAGTGTGATATGAAGTCCTGGATGGAACTGTTTTTTTGGCGAAGACGTCTACTCTCTGCAGGTTAGCAGCAGAAAAATGGTTATTCATTGTATTCCGCAGTAATGTATTTAGCGATAAAGCTAACTACCTAAAGTATTCTGTAATATAATCTCTTCCATCTGAAATGTTTAAAACACTAATAATCTCAGTTTGTGTCATTCGCTAGTGAAATGTCGATGTTAAACATAGAATCAGGAGAATCTTTTTTCGCCGTTACCATTTGTTCTAAGATCTCATTCCATTTCACATTAAACATAACATCCAGTTTGGTCAGAAAAAAGTTTTAGATGTTGCTCTTCTTTTTGTCCGAATGGTTATCTCATACTGATTATAAGAAATGATAAAAGCAAACTGAAAATTTTGGTAATAGTAAATACTTCAGAAGGAATGCGGCTTTAGGCTGAACTGAGCAAGGCAATTATATTTTAAAACCCTAAGGCAATCGCGTAGTTTAATTGGTAGAACAATAACCCAGTAGTGATGCGATGAAGCAGCTGCTTCTTTGTAGACGAGCGTCGGTAACAGTTGCCCAAGTCCAACTCCGCCTGCAATGAGTCACTACCGTGATGGAAACGTGGGGTATAATGCCGCAGGGGCGTAGTACTGACCGCTCAGAAAACGACTCTTAGTTAATAGAAGATGAAATCGCATTTCAAATTCTGCCTTACAGATTGCCTCCATAAATGCTTCCGGTGACTATAAATAATATTTCTCCAAAGTCGTTATGGACTAAAATTCAAAATCAGATTTTCCGTTTCCTTATTTTGAAAAGAGTGTCTTATGTGTTTGGCAGAACTGCTACATATAATGTTCCACAAAATCCAGAACACTGTCTTATGTAGTTTGAACGGGTCTATTGGAGATCGCGATTCCGGTACAATGACATTGCGTCTTGGCGGAGTAATTAGATTTGAAATTTTCGATATATTGCATGTCGATATGTATCTGGTTGGGTAAATATAAGGATTAGGGTTTCCTGTAGGCGTGAAATGGATCCCAAACAGGGTACTAGCAGGAACAGGCGAAACAGCAGTGAGTGTTCTTGGTCAGGTGAAATGGATCCCAAACTGGTTCCTAGCTGACAGACGCGAAGCAGCAATGAGTCTTCTTGGTCAAATGTGGTTTGTCCTTCTAAAAAGCATTGTGTTGTTCGTGTTACGAAGTAGGAACGTGGTGGTGAAAGCACGAGCAGTGCAAATTCTTCAGAAGATCCCCCAGTGAAATTTAATTTTGCCTTCTTCGATCCAATGGGAAATGATATGGAAAAAGTGTGGTCTGATGACGGTTTATTTAACTGTGAAAAATGTTATGAAAGGAAAGCTGCGTAGCCTTCCAGCCAACCCCTCCTCCCCCCTGGACCGAGCCACGTAGTTTGTGCACGCTTCCTAGGGAGGTTTGTTCAATTTCACTGGCTGGGGATCGTATTAAATTGGGGAGTGCTAATAAAATTGTTGAAGTAGATGAAATTTGTTTCGGTAATGTCAAGTATCATAGGGGTAGGGAGGCTGTAGGAATGTGGTTTTTCGGGGCGGTGGAACAGGGCCGGGAGGGGGGGGGAGGGGAGGAGATTATATTGAGGATTATTTTGCGTAAGAATCGGGATACTTTGTTTAAACAAATTTCAGATCATATAAGGGAGGGTTCGATTATTTATTCAGATAAGTGGGCTGCATATGGGAGGTTATCAGATTTAGGGTTTCAGCATTTTACCGTCAATTATCAAGTTCAGTTTAAACATTATTCTACTTGGGCATGTACAAATACTATTGAGGGATATTGGGCGGGCATTAAGTCAGGTGAGGTTGGGGAAAAAGGCGGGCGGACATTTTGCAGCGTCACCTCGACGAATATATGTGGCGAAAGAGTGAATCTGGGAGTAGATGTTTGTTTAGATCGTTTATTCATGGTGTGGTGTCTGTGTACCCTCCTCCTCCGAAAGATGTGTAGTGTTTTGATTGTTATTATTATTTCGTTTGAATTTTGTGTGTTTATTTTACTGATCTATTTTCGATTGAATCTGTTGTATTTTGAGTTGAGTGAATGTTTTTATGTTTGTCTTTCTTCCTCATCTTTCCTTTGTTGAGGTTCTTGTGGGACGTAAGTATTTTCTTTTTAATTTGTTGGTTAGGAACTTATTTGTTTATTGACTTTTGTATTTATATCAATGTTGGTTTATTTTAGGTTTTTTGCTTGTGGTCTCATTTACTTTTTATGCGGTCGTTATTAGAGGCTGGAAATGTCTGGTTGCACGCTGCTAGAAGGAAATCTCAGTTGGTGGTTTGGGAGCGTGCACAAACTACGTGGCACTGTCCAGGGGGGGGGGTTTGGCTGGAAAGCTACGTTGAGAGGCCATTTTTCACAGATAAAATGATGAACAAAACACACAACAGCATCTCGATATTTAAATATCAGTTAAATATCTCCGTATGTAATTTACAATAGTCTGACATGAAAAAACGGTACAAAATGTCTTCTTGAATCAATAAGGGAAAAGCTACGTGGTACGGGGGGGAGGGGGGGTAGAGGCAAAAGTCACGTAGGGCTAAGTGAGGGAGAGGGGGGGGGGTTCTTAGGAGGCCAAAATGGAACTACGTGGTTTATGGACGTTCCCTTTGCAGTAAGATGGCGATTTTTGTGTCGATGGATTTGGTAAATTTGTGGACACGTTTAATTTGGATGGTTTTATGGAGATTACGAAGTGTGTGACGAAATGCCAGCCATATTGTTTTTTACAGTTTTCGTCAGTTGATGTAATCGGCTCTGGTTATTGTCTAGTAAGTGTGTAATTTTTTTAGGGATTTTTATGTTTTTACATCGATAAGTTTTAGTTTGTGGTTGAAGTAATTTCAGTGTGGTTTTTTGTGTTTTACTTTACGTGGTCGGTTTTAGAGGGAGGAAAGTGTTGGGTGGAACCGGAAGGAGTTTAGATTTTTAGTTCTGGAGCGGCTGTAATTTGTTTGAGATAATTTGGGAAATTATTGGCAATATGGAATTTGGATGGCTGAATGTGGATTTTTTTTTTTTTGAGATTTCAATATAAGGGTTATGGTTTGAGTGTTTCTGGGTTTTGTTTGTTTTGGTTCTGGGTGATTATTTCCGACATTGTTTGGTGAATATGTTTGTTAAGTTTAAAGTAAATTTTGTGTATATTTTGAAGTGGTATTTTATTTTTAATTGTTGGAGATGTTTAGTTCTTATGGGGATTGCTGTTTTCGATGCGGTAGTTGTTTAAGTAAATATTCTATAGAATGTTTAAGGATCGTGTTGATATTGGTTTGTAGTTATTTGGGGATGTGATGTAGGTGGTGACGAGATTTGTTGTTTGGAAGTGCGATGTAAGATGATGTGCGGTTTAGTTTTTGTGTGTAAAAATTGTGTTATTTCTCCGTTGATAGGTTTTGTTGGTTTTTGCAGTTTGTGGTAATTATCTGGAGTGATTCATTTCCATTGGGTTGATTGTTGTTTAGTTTTATTGGTTCCAAGTATTGTGGTTTTTTATTATTTTTTGTATTGAGTCGACGTAGAGGTGAATAGTCTGGAAAATTTTGCGTGTAAATGCGCCGTTTCTGTGGGTGCTCGGGGGCTTCAGCACCCACGAGAAGTAAGTAGTGGGTGCGGACCACCCATGAAAACATCTAAACATTAATCGACTTTGAGCGATACCTGTATCACCGACCTCACTAACCGTGTAGCTAGTTCATGTGGCGCGATTGAACACTACAAGTTATCAAAAATAAACTTGAAGATTAAAAACAAGCACAGCTAAAACACTCCTCTAAACATTTGTTTCAACTCTTCGTTTTTCTAAAGAGCGGAAACCTATCTATAAGGGGCCACTAGCATTAACTTTTAAATTACATTCGATTGTTGAAGCTGCGATTACTGGATGTTCCTAGTTAAAATCGTGATTCCAGCGGAGCACAAACTGTACAGTTTTGACTGACGAATTGCATGGCATAATCAAAGCAGTATGAAATGCTGTCTAGTACTCTGTTATGGTTGATGGCTCTACTGTTATTTCAAATGATGAACAAGTCAAATTCTACTTTTGCTTAAAATAAATGAAATTATTATCAGCCACTAAAGAGCGGTATCAAAATCATCTGAAAATTTGTTTGAAATATTCAATGACGTACCAAGAAGATTCGACATAAATATTAAGATTTTCGATGGCGCTGCTAATGTTAATCCAGCCCATACTGGCCTTGAATCGTGGGTTAAAGCTACCGAAGCATGTGCATTGCGTCGCTCACTCGTTACACCTGAATGTTCAAGACACAATGAAAGAAGTGCTTGCAATAAGAGATATTTTAGTGTTAGTAAGAGAGCCTAACGTCTTCGTACATGGTTCACCGATACGCCAAACATGTTTTCAATCACTATAGGCAGTTTGCGATGCTCAAAACCTTTCTCTGAGGCAATTTTTCCCAGCAAAATGGTTTTGTCGTATATCTTCCTTGAAAACTATTAATGTGTCCTGCTAAATATTGTGAAGGACACAAAAAGTCAGAAAGATGATGCCGGTGTGAAAGTAAAATTGTTTTTAAAAAGTCTTTTTAATCTTTTTTCATTATCAAATTTCTGATAGAAATTCTCGATCTTCCCGTAGGTCTGAATAAAACTTTATAGAAGATATCTTTGCAACTGCAAAAAACTGTCCATAATATGAATACCGTAAAGCACATCATATCGTCCAAAAGAACTGACGAAAAATTTCAAAACCTTTGGAAACTGACTGTGAACTTAGCTCTTATCTTGAAAATGGATGAAAATAAAACTCAAAAAATAAGAAGGATTCCTTAAAAAATAGACGATTCATCAAGTGAACCTCACTATGTTACCTCCTCAGCTGACTTTTATCGAAAAATATGTTTTGAAGTGTTAAATAAAGTCGTAGGCTGTATTGACAGGCGCTTTATTACAAATGATACGATACGTTTGATAACTTGGAATCACCGTATTTCTTACTGAGGAAGCACCAGTTACGTGAAAGAATTCTATATAGACGACTTTGATGTGATCGTTTAATTCTTCATAGCAACATGCTCTCAAATATTGCACGGACAAAAAATGTCAATCTGAATTATGTGGAAGTCATTGTTTCATATATAATTTTTCATTGCGAATCTACAAAATATATGGTACTTGAAGTCATCAAATTGTTAAAAATTGTTTTAATATTTCAATATCGATATACACACCCAAAACGTCATTTTCGGCATCACAAAAGATAAAACTTATTTAAGGAGTGCTATGACTCAGTAAAGACTGAATGATCACATGGTATTGCACGTAAACCGAGAAATATCAGATGATTTATACCTTGAAGAAATCGCTAATGTATTTATAATTAGAGCTGCACTTCAACAAAATACATTTGCATTGAAAAAATGATATCATTAAATAGGTTATAAAACAAAATATTCCTTCTTAATAAAGTTTATTAATGATTATTAGTTGATTATACAATTCGTAATACAATACAATACTCTTAGTAGGGCCTAGGAACTAATAAATATCTCCTGTTAATAAAAGTTATGTTAATAATAATATAATTATTTTTTTTATATTTTTACTATTGACATGTATCTGTTCTTCATTGTTCAATCTAACATTTTTTTGCCCGTATTTTTTCCTTCTCCTTTGTATCTTTGTTCTAATTGCTAGCGGACACAAATCAGATGCAATAATAAAATACTGAGCATACAAAAATCATTATTTATCTATTAACTGTTATTATAAACTAGAAAATCTCTAAGTTTGCTACCCTATCACTTCAAAATACAGAACCCATTTTAGTGGTATCGAATAGAGTTTAGAAAATACAAAATCTTTCAGTGCCAAGCTGCCAGTCTGTTCACTTATAACTTAAAATCTACTGGAGGGGTTTGGATGCGATGTGAGACAAATTAAAGCCCCCGACACCTTTCATGTTTGCAAAAAATTTGGAAGGTTTATTTTTTTAAATTTTAATCTTAATTTTTTTCAGGATGAAAAGTAGTCTAAGTTACTTCCTGCAAGGTCAACATTCTGCCAATGAAAATCCTGTCAAATTCGGTTCACACACTTCGCCAAATCTTTTAAAAGAACTGAGTCATCAAATGAGAATGAGCACCTACGTGGTTTTCTGAAAGCCGGCGCTCCTGCGTGTAATTGATCGTTAAGTATTTCTGGTGGTGGGTTTTGAAGGACTTATGTTCATAGTTGTGGTTTGTAATTTGCGTGGAAAAAATGGATTATTGTTATATGGATGATTGTAGGTGTATTTGAAAATGTCAGTTGTATTTGCGGGTATATTGTTAGCTATTCGTTTTATGTTTGGTAGTTTTGATTCGTATGAGTAATTGGTGAAGTTTAAAATGTAGGTATTTAGCGAAAGCATAGTTGGGAGGTGAAATTATTTTTTTCGGTTTTGTAGTTTCTCTTTTTGTAATTTGTGCTTGTGTTTAATGTACAGTTGTATATTTTTTGAACTGGTGGTATTAATTTTTGTTTTCTGTTTCAGGTTTTGTGTTTTTGTTCGTTATGAGATGTTTTCGGAATGCTGGAGTTTTTTTATCTTTTTTGGATGATGCTGTTGGTTGTGGCTTACCGAGGGAAAAATGAAGTGGTGTTGTTGATTTATCAATGAAGTGTTACTTTATAAATTTTTGTTTTATTTTATTATGTTTTTGTTTTATTGTATGTTGGTGTGATGTAAGAGTTTATAATAAAAGTTTTATTGTAAAGGATTTGTTGTTTATTATTTAATTGTGTTTTTTTTTTCCCCTTTGTTTGGGGGGGGGGGGGGTTGTGTGTTATTGAGGTGGATTGGTGTTTTTGGGTTAATCTGATGTGGTTGACGTCTCTTATTTCGGGAGTGGGAGGGGAGGACGATCTTCGTTGATTGGTTTTGATTTGAATTTCAATGTTGTAGGCTTGAAGAGTTTATTGCTTTTTATTCATTTTTATTGTATTTATGTAATGGATTTTTATTTTGTGTAGTGTGGTGAAGGGTCGCGAAATAATGGAAAGTGAGTTATAGGAATCGGGTATTGATGTCTGTTTAGTGGATTAAAGGGTTTTTTCTGTGTAAATATTGAGGTATTCCGTTGGTATATGAGTTTTTTTAATGGTGTGAGCTGGTGTGGCGGATTTGTTATTTATAGTTTTGTTATGTCTGTAGTGTTGCATATTGAAAGGGGTTTAATTTAGGTAGGTTCGGGTATACGCTGTTTAGTTAGTATGTTGTATTTTTTTGTAATGTTTGGCCTTTTGAGATTTGCTTTCTTTCAGAAGCGAGACACATATTTCGTAATATGAAAGTTGATTAGTTTGTAGAAATAATTGTTTAGGGTTTTGTAATTTTTCCTTCGGTATTTAGTCTGGGATTGTTTGGAGTAAGGTTTTATAGTGATGTATATTTTTTCCATTTCGGTGTGGTTGGTTTTCCCAAATTAATTTTTGTGGGTGTATTGGGGGGGGGGGGGGGGATTTTATGTAAATTTGTCCTCATGTTTGTGTGAGAAGTGCGTTGGTATTGCTTTGTGAAGTTGTATGGTGGAGATTTTAATTTTGTAATTAATATTTCTTATGTTTTTTTTTGTGGTGTAATTTGTCGTTTGGTTAGTGTATGTACCCATCGTGATAGATTGTCAGTGTTGTAGTTGTGTTGGATCGTTTCTTTACATTGCGGAAGTGTTGTTTACTTGTTATGGAGTGACGTTAGTGATATCGGTAGTTGGTGTGTTACTGTGACATATAGTTGTTTCGAGCTATTTTGATTTGTTGGTGATAATATTGAAGTTTTTGTTTGTAGTTTTCCGATATTTTTGTTAAGATGAGTTTTGTCATTTTAGGATGCACGTAGTGAAAGTGTTTATTTGCAGTTTGATTTTTATGGTTATTGGTGTGTTGTTTCGGTGTTAGGCATTTATGGTGAAGGATGGTGGGGTATTATATGCTGGAGATTTTTCATTTTTTATTTAAATGGTGGTGGTTAATGAGTAATTGTGGGTTAGGTGTTGTAGTTGTAGTTGCGTTTTTGTATGGTTGTCTTCTTTTTTTATATATAGTGGCTTGGTTACTCTTTTCGTTGAGATTTGATTTGGTTTAAAAGTTAATATTATGTTGTTCTTGGTTTAGTGAATTTTAGTTTTTCGGTTTCTTGTGGAGGGATTTTCGCGAGTTTTTAAGTTTTTTGTTCGAAGGTAGTTTATAATTCTAAAGATTATTGTTTTGGTGTATAATTTTATTGGTTGCATTTGATTTTTCTTTGTGTTCAAGCTATTGGGAAGTCTTTGTATATTATTTCGTTGATTGATATATTTTTTTTATCTTGTCGTTGCGTCAGATTGTTTGATTTTGTTAAATGTTTTATTGGTTCGTTGGGTGCCATGTAATAGGCTTATAATGGTTGCGTGTTTTGGGAAGATGGTGGTATAGTGTTGTATAGTTGGGTTGATGGGATTGTTTCGAGATGTTATCATGGTACCAGTATTAACATGTGTTTTGAGTAGTGTTTTTTAATAAAGTGGTATCGTGTTTTACAGTTTGGCGGATGGGGTTTATTGGAGATGACGATACCACTATGTTATCATGGTATCAGTTTTAAAATGTGTTTTGAGTAGTGTTTGTTTTCAATATTGTATCGTGTTGTACAGTTGGGTGAATGGGGTTAATTGGAGATGACGATACCAGTATTTGTCCTTTATCGTTCATATGTGTTTACTGTGGTTATTGTTACTGTTCCTCGCTCAAATAACCCTCTAGTTCCCGTTAGTTACATTTGTTCTGCGCGGGCTGGTGTTTACGTCATAGGCGCCATTTTATGACGTCATAGTTTTTCGTGGTGGAAAGTAGGTGTAGCGGTATCGTGTTCTCCAGTAATCCCGTTTGAACATCTATAGTAAATTTAGTACTTAGGTGACCCAGCTTCATTTGATTTCTGTTCAATACGCAAGATTTCATCAAAGGCGTCACAGATGTTTTTGAGAAATTAATTTTTCTTTATACAAGATATGCTTGTATAATAGTATTATACAGACAAAGCATTAGTCACTATATTTCATACCTACCTGCATAAGGACTGCAGTCGTTTAATACAAAAATCAGTAATGCACATAATTCAACACTTTCCTTTAAATAATCAGCTGAATTGTGGTTTTTATTCATTTTCACCTTTGGTTATCATTAATTGTAAGTTTTTAACTTAAACTAATACCCACAAAATAGTAAGGAAGGAAGTATGTCGAGGATTTCCTTTCATTTGTGAGGAGTATTTCTAATGCATTTGGTCGCAGTACTAGAGAAAATGCCACACACACGTCAACCATAAATTGCGTTTTTCTAGGATGACAACTATTTTATTAAATTTTAATAAAAATTGAGTATAAAATTTTATTCAAATATATAAAGCTGCTTCAGGTTTACTGGTACCTCAAAATTCTTTGACATAGCATTATAAAATAACTTTATTGCTGTTGTAAAGTCGCGTTAATTCAGGAAAGACACCTACCGGTATTTATAAAAATTTAAAAAGCAAAACGCTATCTAAATATGAAATATCATCCAAATCGTTAGAGCAGTATCCATTTATGTTTTATGATTCTAAGAGTTACTTGCTTTATTATTGTTTTACACTGTAAATTCTCGTGAAATCGATGAACTGATAAGAGAAATTGCAAGGTGTAAAAAGTTCAGTTTTTGTAACGAGAGAACTCTTATCCGCTCTGCAAAACGTTAGCTGGAGCCATTCGGCTATGTGGACTCTTTTTGGCATTTTTTTTATTTTTTGCATTTCAGTTGAATTAATTACAAAATTTCACAGAAATTTTTCAGTTTATTTGTTTCATTAAGTCTTGTAGTTATGTTCCATCTTGCTGCCTTCTCCTGCGGCAAAGATAGGGAATACACTTTCCGGGATAGAGCTTTGTAACTTGAATATGGCCACCGAAACTTGATGTACTCAACTTCCCGTTCGGCTCTAGCAGTGTGTTTACATTTACTATCGTCGCTGTAATGATTATTAAAAACGGAATTTCGCCAGTTAATGGTTGCGTCTATGGATGTTAGATTTCGATGAAAAATAATGGCCACGGTTATCACATTTTCCCGAAAGATGAAGACAGGCGAAAGCGGTGGCGTATATAATAATTGTGGTATGGAAAAAAATCTCCCTCGAAGTGGAACCCAGTGTGTAGTCATTTTTCGGAATCAGATTGCTTGATTTTTCGCGCTTTGAATTAAGAGTATGAAGTAATTGTATCAGCCTCGTATACGCCTCTGCTGGAAATAGGGTTGCCAGATACAGGATTATAATTTCCGGGACCATTTCTGGGGTTAAACATGTTTTTTTAGTGATACAGGATTATACATTCCGGGACATTTATTGGGTTAAAAGATATTTTAGTGGTATGTTTAAGGAGTGAACAAATATTCAAATTAATTTAAAAAAGTTGTATTTTAGGTCAAAACTATGCTACATAAAACACACACACACACACACACACACACACACACACACACCACACATACATATATATAAGATTATTATTTCAATTTTGGTTGAAAATCGCTATTTCGTAGTTGAACAGTATGGTCGTCTGTAAGGTGGAGCTCTCCTCTACCTCCCCGCTGCGAGCAAGGCATGGCCACCGTGGTATCTTAAGTTTGAGAAAAAAAAACTGGTATACGGGAATTCCGGGACAGTAACGCTTAATTCCTGGACACGGGACCACAAACAAAATTCGGGGACAATCCCGGCCAACTGGCAATCGTAACTGGAAACCTTTTTTTATGTTGTAATTGTGCTTAGATTACGGCAACATAACCTTGATATGCTATGGATTGTTTACCTTTTTCTGCTACGTTCTGTGACAGAGTTAACCTTAAAAAATACATTAGATCGACTGAAAATCTATTTAACTGGCAAAAAAGTGTTAAATAGGTTGGTAGAAGTATGCGACAAAAGTAAGTTGCAGTTAAGATTTTTCTCGGATGTTTAACAATTCATAATGTAAACACTATTATACAGGAAAGTAAAAAAAACAGCAGTTCAAACCTCAAACGGTCCCAAGACTAAATTTGCGTTCAATCAACTCATATTATGAGTGTGACGAGCAACATGGATGATATTTTAAAATCGACAAAAGTAATGAAACTAGTGGTTAATATTATCTTCGTGAAAGATCAATAGTTTATTTTTAGGGGAGACACGCAACTCGTTAAACCAGTTTTTGGTGAATTGGCAAACTAAAGAATAAACTCAACTTCAAACAATGTTTGATTGATGTTCATGAGTTATTTTCTCCTATATAACAGGTAAATACAATCAAAAAACTCTTCAAAAACACTTATAGAAACATTTTGGTCTTAAATCTGAACATTTGTAGTTTTAAAACGACTTCAGGCTGATCGTAACGAGGACTGAAATGCCCACATTATACCGTCTCTTAAAGGCTTATTTGGCTTTGATGTTATGAATTCTTAGCTGTTAATCAATTCTTGCCTAATGCACTTCACCAGATTAAAAAGTAAATCCTTCAACCCTTTCACTGTTCTTGTAAGACACACGCAGTATTTTCAACCGGATGTTAACAATACCACACTTTGCTTGGTGGCGAAAAGGTAATTTACAGAGCTCTGTAGGGGCTAACCTTAATCTCACAGCTAAAAGGTCAAACGTTTGGTGTTTGTCTTTCTGGCCTCGCATTAGGGAGGACGCCGGTTCGAATCACCGTCCGGCCATCTAATTTGGGTTTTCTATGGTTACACTCCAGGTGAATGCCGGGATGCTTTCTTCAAAAGAGCCATGTCCGAATTTCTTCCCGTTCCTTGCCCCAGTCCCATCCCGCCTCTAATGACCTCCACGTCGACAAGACGTAAAGCTATAAGTAAAAAAAAAAAAAAAAAACTATGGTGAACATACCTCTAGTTATCTACCAAGCTGCAAACTTTATCCGGATGAATTAAGTACTCAAAAGCTTGCTACAAGGATCACTAAAAGTGGCGTTCAGAGGTGATAATTTAAAAAACATTGTGGAATCTACGGACTACTGCTTCAGTGTAAGTGGTTTCTTCGATGAACTCCACATCGGTTACTATAACCATCAAATGCCAAAGGAAAGGCCCCTACACGTGGTAATTAAAGGACTTCCACCTATCGTGAAAACGGAAGACATTGGAGGAGCCCTAAAACTCAAAGGATGTGACAGTCGCCGTGAATTAGTTTAAGAATTGTGATGAAAAACTAGACTGCTGATACCCTTGGCAACCTTTTCGTGACT
>CM061921.1:30596096-30722639 GCA_031002005.1 Vandiemenella viatica
ACTTATCGAATGGTGACAGAGAGACGGATGTGTGTGTTAGTCTATAATGTCACTTTGCTTGCTCTGACTATGCTTCTCGTGCATTATGTTGGTGTATAATTCATTAATAAATTTCGTTTAGAGAAAAAACGTATTATTTAGTATAGATGTCGATTTTCTCTATCCTTTTACTTTGTGTCTGCTTAAATGTTTCTGGCACCAGTTTATTTTGCCTTCTTTTTTGACATGCCTTGCGGGCGTAAACTGGCCTAAGTTGTAGCTCTAGCAGAGCACGAGCAGCTAAAGTTATTAGAACCCAAGAATCGGATGCTCATGCTGAAGAAAAGTCCAAGCTGGAATAAAGTTGCCCTTAGTCCACCCCCCCCCCTCCCCCACACACACACACACATCCCCTCACATTCGTTTGTTTTTCTGTTTTTAAATACCGTTATGTTGGAAATTGACTCTCTTCAAGAGACAGATTCGATGGTAGAATGATATAGTGATGGCTTTCCGGTCATATTATGCCAACTCAGCATTGTTTGGGACCAATCCTTTGCTACCAACAACTTTCTATATTCAATTCTGGCAAAGAAATTCTTAATCCATGCATATGAAGTCGTGGGTATCAGCTAGTATAATAATATTGATACTAAATAGACATTTTAAAGACCATAACACGAAAAATGATATATAAAAAATACATAAATATAAATGACATAAATCTTGAATATTTTGATGCACAAATAATAAATTGGTTTTCACTACTTTGGCCATTATAAAATAGATATATTTTATAAAAATGTGATGAATCTTGAGGGGCCAGAAACATATTCAAGGCAGGCCGCGGGTTGGCCACCCCTGTTCTATATTATTCCAAAGGTGTAAAGCACTTTTTGATTCACCCTGTATAATAGGAATAGTTTTAAAACCTTCCCAAATTATTGAAAAATGGCTCTTATTTATCATTCATCCAGAGATGGTAAGTGGCTTGAGACAAGCAGCTAATAGACTGGAGTTGGTTGCTAATGGTATGCTTTGTTTAGTATAACTTGTATAGCAATTCAATTCAAAATCATGAGATATAAATATTTTTATCACACATGGTCATTAAATAAATTTAATGTATTTCATACTGGCTGAAAGTGTATGTTTGGAAAGGTATCAATTGAGTTTATCTACAGCATAATAGGCTGGTCTCTTCCTGGCACATGGTAATTTAATTTAATTAGTATATAGTATATCTGCATATTTTGGCGACCATTCTCTATGAACAAATACATGTTTCTTATGACATTCTGCAACTTTAACATCTATCATTAAAAAAAAAAAAATGTACTGAACAAACTAGAAAAATGATAGGTTATAGATATTTCGTTAAAACTTAAATACATGTTTTCTATGCTCTCTATGTTTGCAGTGAACTGTCACTAATCACTTCTGATGTGATTTCGGATCCAACATTACCGCATACAAAAGATCATCCCTGTCCCATCTGCAATCATAGGGATGCAGTCTTCTTTCAAGGGCAGACTAGAAAAGCAATGGTATGTACAACTTGGTTCCATTTTCTCACAGTAAGTAGCACAGAAAAGTTTGTTACAGGCATATTCTTAGACATTATAACTCGGCTAGTCACCCGAGAAAATTATTTATATTCGCAACGCCGAGAAAAACTACGTAATTATTATAACCTGTTGCTTGCATTGTCATACAGTTGTGTTATAGCTTATACACCCATGGAAAATTCCTGGCTTATTTATGTATACTTCACAAACTAATTTGTTCCACAACATGAAGGTTGGTTGGACCCTCCCGAAGGAGGCATACTAAGTCTTTGTGACAGAGATAGGGCCACAAGTTCCTTTCTCAGGGACCTATTGTTCAACATGGAATCCAAACCATGGAATGTTATGGAATAGCTTATACAGGGTGGTCCTAAAATATATGTCAAAAATGTAAAGGTAGGTAGAGCGGACCTAAATAAGCATATTTCGTATAGGATTGTGTGTGCGGTAATGCCACCTTGGGGCTGGTGTTCGAGAGTCCCTTCACATCTGAAGAAGATCTTGTTGCCCGCTTGTCTGTTGCTGCTTTACATGTGCTCGACATGCATGATGTTGCTGTGAATCTTTTATCGTTGTTGGTGGCCGCTCTATCGAGTACCTCTTGTAAACTGTTAACAAATTTTTGTTTTCTTTTGTCTTTACTTGTCTTTTCAGTTTCCTTTGATTCATACTGCTTTACAAGCTAGTGCTTTAATGTGTCATTACCACACACACATTCCTATCCGAAATATGCTTATTTAGGTCCCCTCTACCTACCTTTACATTTTTGACATATATTTTAGGACCACCCTGTATAAGCAATCAAAACTCTTAATACAATACAATACATTCATTTTCAATTGATTCCAATATAAGAGACTGGCGCTGTGGGATGTGGAAAGTTGTCAATTTACAGATAAACGGTTGCATAACAAAATAATAAGTACACCAGTAGATGTACAGTCATAGCATACATGGTACATTAAACAATTCCATAACAAAATAATACATACACCAGAAGATGTAGTCATAGCAAACATGGTACATTAAAAAAAAATCCATAACAAAATAATACATACAACACAAGATGTACAGTCATAGCATACATGGTACTGTAAACAATTGCGTAACAAACTAAATACATACACCAGGAGATGTACAGTCATAGCATACATGGTAAATTAATTATGTAAACTACATTTACACAAGGTACTGGCAGTTATTTTTTAGATATATTATAAATAAATTCTTCGACAGAGTAGAAGGAGTTGTCAATTAAAAATTCTTTCAATTTTTTCCTGAATTTATTCTTATCATCTGCGAGACATTTAATATGTGTTGGGAGCTTATTGAAGATATGTATCCCTGATTATCGGACCCCATTTTGAACAAATGACAATGACTTGTAATTCTTGTGAAGATCATTTTTACTTCTAGTGCCATAATTGTGTATTTTACTATTTGTTTCAGACAAAGTATAATTTGTGACTACAAAGGACACTAATGTGTATATATACTCAGACGCTAATGTTAAAATCCCTAACTTCTTGAACAGCTCTCTACATGAAGTTCTATTGCTAACCTCACACATAATTCTTATTACACGCTTTTGGGCTCTATGTGTAGATTTGCCCCAGAATATTAAAAATTCTTGTTTCCAGCAGGTTTTGAACCTGGGACTGTACCCTGAACTATTGAAAGCAAACACCTTAATCACTGAGCTACCAGACTGCTCTGTATACTTTATGCACATCTTTATTTTCTTTTACTGTTTGAGGTATATTTTCAGTATCTCCCTTTTTAACTTATTTCAGTCCCTTCCAATTCCCACTCCCTTGTTTCTTCCACATTGGGGAATTTGCATATATCCAAGGATTTCTTTTAAAAAAACTGATATATAATGAGTTCACTTGCTCACAAAATCATTTGTTGAACAGTTTAATCACCATCATGAATTTACCTTCAGAAAATTTAAGGGCGAAACACAGTACTGTATTAGTATTCACTGAATATGATGGAAATAATGTCATTGTTTGCTGTTTAAGGTTCAATGGGAAAATCACAATAGCATTCTGCTTTGGTAATTATATATTTATAAAAAAAATAATGCTTTTCACACAATGCATAATGTTTCAGTTCACAGACAGATGGCAACAGTTGTGTTCCAAGCTAATAACAATCAGGCTGGCACATGTTCCCCCATGAACTCGACGGAAATGGGTTACTGATGCTTCTGGCTGAATGTTTTGTTTTTACTGCATTTTTTTCAGTTTAAATAAGTGGTTCTATGAGTTATATTAACCATGATAGTATTTAATGATAATTTGGAAAGATACTGATACCAGGCTATCATGTCTTGATACATTGAGAGATGCTGTAATAATTGTGAGAACAGTTTCATCTTACTTGACTGATCCTTATGCCTAGTTATTTTGGGCCTAATTTAATAGTTTTAAATTGGTGATATCACACTTTATAGTAGTGTAGGATGCACCTTAGGAACACCAGAAAGAAGGAAAATTGAAGCATTTGAACTGTAGTGCTATAGAAGAATGCTGAAAATTAAGTGGACAGTTAAAGTATGAAATGAACAAGTTTTGGAAATGATGTGTGTGGAATGAAGTTTGTAGAAGAGTCTCATAGAAAGAAGATACAGGATGGTGGGTCATATTTCAAGAATGCAGGATTGGTTAATTTGTTAGTGGGGGGAACAGTTGAAGGTAAGAACTGTAGAGGAAGACAGAGATTAGAGTATATGAAGCAGATAATTGAAGACGTGTGTTGAGATGAAGAGGTTAGCACAACAAAGGAAGGGATGGAGCATTGCATCAAACCAATCAAAAGACTGATGACAGAAAAGAAAGATGTCCCATGAACTGAATCACATTTATTCGTTTCTTCTTTAGTATTAATATAGCAGTATTATACTGTAAGAGTCCTGTCAAAGTGACAGCACTGAAAGGGAAGCCAAATGGTTGATTTTTGGATGTCTGATGTGGTGGGAATCTAGAGAAGACATTACTAACCTCGTGGCATTTGTGTAGCTGAAGAATTCTTTTGTATCTTTATATGAAGGTGTTATATCCAGTCTAGTGGGCTACTAGAGAAGATATTAAGTCAGGACTAGTATGACACTAGATGATTAATGGTTTCAGCAACCCAGGATAAGGAAGATTAGCTCATGTTAAGTGGCTAGTTGAGAACCTATCCTGATAAATGATAACAGGTGGCTAACAGTTTACAGAATCCCATTTAATGACTGTAGACAATACAGTTGATAACATGACCTGCAAGGATCTGTCCGGATGTGCCTATGAACTATGCCTCTGCATCTAATTGGAGATAGACTGAAGAGTCAATGGTTGGTTGAATGGACATTGAATGGCTAGATGGAATGTCTGACTTCATGATGTTATGAAGGCCTACATAGACTGAAGCTTAAGAGAGTTGGTCTAGTTGTTAGTTACCCATAATGACTCGATGAAAGCTATTGCATACTTAGAGCAAGAAATATGTCTTTAGTTCGGAGGCAGACATTATTCACATAATTATCCAGTTCAAATAGGTGCTGATGATTGACTCAGTGCATCAGCAGGTTTTGTGAACAACAAATCCATGCTGACGTAGTGCTTACAACCTGGCTAGGCTGCCTCTAAACTGCACTGAATATTACTTTTATTAAAATCTATGATTATTATACAATTAATCCTTATGGTTAAAATACAACACTGACAATACAGTATTATACTATTGCTTCAATATGCCAGAATATGGGTGGCTTCAAACTATGATTTAATTTGTTGTCTACAAGGCCAATAACCAGAATAACTTAAAACTGAGTACAGTGCAAAAGTTAATGTTTAGAATGACCCATGGATCAATTTTAACACAGGAAACACTCCAAAAAGTATGTACGAACAAACTTTAATGCTCATAGTTGCAAGACAAAAGTTGGTTTGGTCACTGACTGCAAAGTATTTCTTAGACTTCAAAACAGTAATAGCGTTACAAAGAATTATGGGTTCTTACAAATGAATTTTAAATTTTAGTTTAATGGACTCGTCCACAATTCTCACCAACCAACACCATCAATCACTGTGTTCTTTTAGATTCTGTTTCTTCCAAATGCAGTGTCAGTTTCAGTTACAGAGCTAGTGTGGTAGCTGTTTGCATTTGTGTGATCATCTGAACCTGACTCCTTGATAGCAAGATGCACTCCAATGCAGGTGATCAACTGGTTGATGAAAAATGTATCCATTTGGCCTGGCACACATACAAGCGCACAAATTCACTTGCTCTTCATATTACCACATCTTAACTCTGAGTGGCAATACCCAAAATCCTCTCTCTTACAATACTGGGCATGCTCTGCTGATCATGGTGTTCCTGGCAGGTTCATCTGTGGCTCAGTCATCTGGCATGTCTTAATGAGTACACATCTGATCCCGTGCCTCTAGCATGACTATGGTATTTACCAAAATGTTGTTATGTGGGTTCGTACTGGCCCTCCTATCTTGATATATGATGAGTAATGGGTTATTTTCGCTCTTCTTCCAAATAATAAAACAATAAAACTGTGCTGCTTGCATGGTGCATTTTACTTCTTATACAATTAGTTGGAAACATATTGAATTTGAAAAGCAACTTACAATTAGCTCTATGCAGTCAATACATATATTAAATCACCAAAGGTAACAAAGCTTATACATTGAAAAATGTTTTTTTGATAAATTAGTTTATAATTCTGTTGATAAGCCACAAAAAAGAAATTGGTTGTTTTTGAAAATTTTGTCTGTTTCTTTGCCCACACTTCACGTAAGAACTGCTGGATGGATTTTCATGAGGTTTAAAACAACATATAGCCAAGGGTCCCAGGAGGTGAAGCATGTATGTTTCACACTGAAAATAAAAAAAAAGTATTTGCAAATATACTGTCCATCATAAGTTGCAAGTTATTTCGCGCACTCCAAATTTTTAAAGGTTTACTCAAGAACCTACTAGAAGACCCCAACAGGGACACAGGAGAAGAATGTATTCACAAGAAGACAGATTTTGTAATAATTTCTATTACCATTCAGAGATGGCAATGTAAATTGCTTTTTTCATGCTGATGAAAGGTTCATTGTGATTGCAAATAAAGAAGTCAGATTGTCTGTGTGATAAATTTTGGTTTGAAAACTTGACTTCCTCTCTTCTTGGAAGGATTTCACAAATAACACATTGAGTCATTACAACTCTCTTGGGTCTCCAAACCATCCATTTTAGCACTGAGATCGAGCAAGTAGCAACACACAACAAGAGTATTTTCTCCAATATAGGTGTAAATGAGATGTGATTAAAACTGTGGTTGATCAAAATGACACCATCAATTACAAGGCAAAATTCCTTAATTCTCAGAGTACATTCAGAATCCACGTAAATTAAATCAGATGTTAAGTCAGTGTTGCTATTATGCTTCTTCAAAACTTACTTTACTTTACCAAGATGATTAACAAATTGTAAAAACAGATCCTCACTACAATTGTTGTTGACCTCAAAACAAAATGTTTTTCTCATGGCCAATTGCAGGTTATTCCTCTTATGTTGGCAGCCTGAATATTTTCGTGGGTTTGCTTGTGACAGAATGGCTGCAGACATTGCTTTTAAAGATGTTTTGTAAATAGTGTTTGACATTTTTCATTTTCTATTCTAAATGCAGAAAATTAAACTGTAATGAACTTGTATAAAAATAAAATGTTTTCTGGCATTTAGTGTTAATTTAATTCTCTGAGCCATTTTTCCAGAAGTTAGTGACAAAAAATTGGATTGCCGAAATATCGCATGGAAACATTTGTAATGAGCTTGTTCTTATTTTGTTCATGGTTCTATGGTTGGTCCAAAATCAGAAGCATTGATCTATACACAAATCATTGTTTTAAGAGAGTGGTCCATACAGTAATATCCTATAAGAACAAAGTTACAGGCAACAGCTAGTAAGAAGGATATACGAGGGTTATTTCTTAATAAGAAGAAAATTACTGTAAATGTCTTTAAAATGTATTTATTTTGATATTCTACATACTTTCTTCTACTTTTCTGTATAGTTTCCATTTTCTATATAATGTTTGTCATACTATTCAAGAATTTTTGAATCGGAATGTCAAAGAAATCTGCCACTTCTGAAGAATCCCAATTTGTGGTTGCAGTTGTCACTTCATCATCACTATTAAACTGTAAGGACTTATTTAAATACTAAATTGGTGAAAATCACTGGGTGCAAGATCTATACTATAAGATGGATATCCAGTTGTTCTTGCCGAAAATAATTGATAAGACTTTGTGTTTGTGAAGAAACATGTGGTCTTACACAACATCATATCTGAAGACAGCAGACCACACTGCCTGTTTTTATGGGACACCAAAGTTTTCTCAAGGTCACACAATAGGCATCAGAATTTATTATTATTTTATTTTTGCAAAAGGTCATACTGAATACAAGTAAATATTTTGATCATATTCTTGAATAGAGTAGGAGTTGCTGATAAGATAATTTCTCAGTTTTTCTTTAAATATATCTTTATTATCTGCAAACTGTTTTATACACTTGAGAAGTTTATTAAACAGATGAATTCCAGAATAATTAACTCCTCTTTGTACTGATGACAGAGATGTTTGTGTTTTGTGCTAGTTATTTCTGTTTCTTGTATTGAAATTGTATACCTGTGAACAATATATAAACAGGTTAAAATGTTCTATGACATAGCACACGAGAGAATATATATACTGAGAAGTCATAGTAAGAATAGTGAGTTTTTTAAAAAGTTATCTGCAATAAGTTCTTGGTTTTACCCTACACAGCATTCTAATAGCGCTTTTCTGTGATATAAAAACTTTTTTACTTTGTGAAGCGTTTCCCTAAAAAATTATGCCATATAAAATCACTGAATGGAAATATGAGGAGTACACCTGTTTCGTAATTCTAGATCTGCTGTTACAGAAACTGTTCATATTGCAAAGGTGGCACTACTTAAGTTCTTCAGTAGTGAAGCGATATGTTCATGCCAACAGAGTTTCTCATCTATTTTAATACCAATAAATTTTATACTCTTTGTTTCTAAGATTGTGTTATTTTTATAGATTATTTGTAATTCAGGCTGTTTATAATTTTTTGTTTTAAGCCTAATATAATGTGTTTCTTTTTCAAAATTTAATTTTAATGAATTTGCCTTAAACCAATTTGCTACTTCACTAATTACTTCATTTACATTAAATTCTAGATTACTGATTGGTGTTTTTTACACAGACAGGTTAGTGAAATCTGCAAATAAAACACTTTTATCTTTGTCAGATAAGTTTCCAGGAAGGTCATTGATGTATAACAAAAAGAGGAGTGGTCCTAGGTCAGAGCCTTGTGGAATTATTTGTTTCATTTTCTCCCAGTCTGATGAAGCATCATTACTTATTTTAGAATCAAAAATGAAAACTTTTACAATCGACATACCATGTATCATTTAAACCATTTATCTACAGTTCCATAAATACCATAGTATTCCATTTTTTCAAAAGTAATTCATGATTTACAAAGTCAAATGCTTTTGCAAGATCACAAAATATTTCTAAAGGGCTCATTTTATTATTCAGTTCCTCAAATTTGTTATTTAAACATGAATATATAGCCATTTCTATGGATGATCCTTTTTGGAAACCAAATCGTGAATTAGTGAGGATATTATGTTGTCTAACATGTTTTAATACTCTACGATACTTTTTAAAAATCTTTCAGAATCCGGAAAGTAATGAAATGGGTTGATAGTTATATATACATGTTTCTTCTCCTTTTTTGAACAATGGTTTTACAACTGCATAATTCACTCTATTTGGAAACACACCTTGCATTAAGAATTCATTACAAATTTAGGCAAGTACATGATTGATAGAATCTGAACATCTTTTTAAGTAATTTACTTGAAATATTGTCATAGCTAGAAGAATTTTTAGGTCTTAATTGTTTCACGAGTTTATTTATTTCTGAGACTGTTACTGGTGGCAATTGCAACTCCACAAATCTATTTGGGAAAGCAGTCTTAGAGCACTACGTGGTGATTGCTTTTCTATGCCTAATTTCTCTACAACTGAAGAAAAATATTTGTTAAATATTTCACAAACTTCCCCTACTTCACTATGCAAAGATCCATTTTGTTCTATTTTTATGTCTTTATAGTGATTAACAGATTTTCTCCTATTTCAGTTTTTACTATATTCCATATACTTTTCATCTTATTGCCTGAATTCTCTATTTTCTCTGATATACCATATATCTGTTCTTGACTTTTCTTATTCCATTTTTTGTATTTTCTAATAAAGTTTATAATGAACTTTCAGTGTATAATTATCTGATTCTCTTACTTTTAAGTTAAAGGTCCCTTTTTGTTTTACTAGATACTCTAATACCCTTTGTTATCCATCCCTTACCCAATTCAATGTCTGGAGTGTTGACAACTTTCCTTTTTTTTTTTTTTAACGTCCTTTGAAAAGTGTTAGAAATATATTAAGAAAGGAATCAAATTTTGCCTTAACACTCTGTGCATTGTACACTTATGACCAGTGTTCATTATTTAAGGAATCTATGAAATGTTTTATATTGTTTTTGTTAATATTTCTTCTATATACCCAGCTTTTCTTTATCGAAGGCCAACATTAAAATCAACACATAAAATCATTTGTTTGTTATTTGTAAAACATAGTAGCAAAGACTCTTACTGAGAAAACAGTCTAAACTTTCCTGAGGAGGCCCTGTAAATTGCTATTACTATGAGCTCTTCCTTACCATATTCCAGTTTTGTAACACTGCATTCCAAGTGTTGTTCTATACAATACTTCCTTACACCTACACTGTTGCTTATTTTATAATTTTTGGATGAACAGCTGAGATATTCCTGTGTCAGATGTTCAGATATGCACAAAACATCTACATTCAAATTTCTGGAATTTTGAATCTCTTCTAGGCATAAGGTAATGTCATCAATTTTACTAAATATTCCTCTTATGTTTTGATGGAGAATAGTGGTCTGAACACTTTGATTCAATGACTTTGAATTGTTTGCTTTATTAGTACATACTGATATGTCAGTTGGAATCTCTAATTTCAATAAGTTTTGATCAGCAGAGACGTTAATTTCTTTTAGATATCTTAATACATCTATTTTATTTACCCTAAAAAAGGCCACGACTTAACACCACTTATAACAAGAATACCTCTTTCACTCACCTAGCATCCCCTGATCTCACCAACAATAAGAAGTAAAAGCTTCCTTTTACCTCTGAAATTCAGATGGAGTCCATTGCGAGTATAACTGTCCCTACCAATGCAAGCCACATCTATCAAACCAATGTGCGAATTTGCTGGCTGCCAGAGAACCATTTCCAATGATACATTTGTATGCCTAATGTTAGGCCACATCCAGAGTTTATCATAACACTCAAACAAACTCACAAATCCCACATTCGTCTGACGTGTGTTCCAGAAAATGTGAGCAATGTCTTCCTCAATTGAATAATTGAGGTCCTTATCAAGAATATTTCCTGTTTACCCCCCCTCCCCCACAATTACAATACAATTTTTCTCTGAGAAATCTTTCTCTTGGTATTCGAAATTTGCCACAACACTTCCAAGTTCTGCATTTGTTCTGAAAATACTTTAGACTTCATAATCTGGCCCCAAGTCAGACTGAACCATCTCACTGATTCCCCTCTCATGACTGCTTCCAAGTAACAGTACCTTCCTGTGTTTAGATACCCCCTGAAAAGTTCTCCCTTTTACTTTAAAAGATCCCATATCATTCAGTCCAACCTGATGGTCCTCAAAGTCACTATCTAGATCCTCCAATAGCCAAAACACATTGGATGTCTCCAGGTGGAAACCATCAGACAGACAGCATGTCCTACCTCTCCTACCAGAGCTGACTTCTTTCCACTGACTGATCTGCCTAAGCCTAAGAACAGAGTTTTCTGCCTTCAGGGCCTTTAAATCCCTCTCTGCAGATGCTAGATCTGACTGGAGCTTCAGAATCCACTGCTCCTGACCATTAATTCTGCAGGAGTGACAGTTCCAGGCAATACGGACACAAGAGTCACTGTTAGCAACATCACTGCACCACCAGTGAAACCAGCACCTGCAGTCCCAGCACGTCACTCCTTCTCTTACCAATCTTCGGCAGTTTTCAAACTTACAATCCATTATGATATTTTCAGAAAACTTAAGAACTTAGGAGAAAAAAAATTTAAAACATCACTTTTTAAAATAGTTTAAAACTTAAGAGAAATAAACTATAAAATGTTTACTTTTTAATTAACTACTTGTGTATCAGTTGCCAAAGAAAAGTAAAAGTAGGATTCTAAGAAAAATGCTAAAAAATACTATGTAAATCACTCGAAACTTTTCCTAAATGTAAATTACAACACTTATCAACTACAATACTTACAACAAAACAACAAAAATGGTTTCAAAAGAACTTTTTAAACAATTACAATGAAATTTAATGCCCAAAAACTTGTTTCAGACCTAACCTCAAATGTAAACAAATAAAAACTTGGTTTACTCTGTACTGATTTTCTATTAATTAAAAACAGTTCACTATCACTTAAGAACTTCACAAATTTACTTCAAAACAAAACTAGTGCTGTCAAAACAAACTTACAATGAAATTATGTTACACTATAAAAAGAATATTGTTACTAGACGTTAATCCCAGCTGTATACAAAAGCCACTGAACATTGAATCTAAAAATGACGGATTTATAATAAATAAAATGGATCACTAAAACTCACACTACTAAAATATGATATTCTTCAATGTTTTAAATAACCTATGAGATAAAATTTAACAAATTTAACTACAAAAACACAAATTGTTAGCCAGTGGCGTAGCTAGGTCAACAAGTGCCCCGGTGCAAAAAAATTATTTTTGGCCCTCAGGCCAGATGGGTGACCTTTCTTTTTGTTTTGTGTTGCTGGTAGGTGCCCCCTGAGCACCGCCTAGCCCTATGGTAGCTACGCCCCTGTTATTACCGCATGACACAAACAAAAGTGCGTGCAATCATGTTCCAAAGATATGCATCTCAATTAATTATTGTGCCGCTCGCCATAAAATCCATTAACAGGTGTAATGATCTTTAATGCGGAAATTGTCTGTTTGGAGTTACTTTGGTTGGCTTCGATATGTGCCACCATTCCATTGACTATCGCTTCGACTTTGGAGTCATGTGAGAAACCCAAGTTTCACTTCATACAATGATATGATACAAAAATTAATCTCCTTCCTGATGATATCAAGTGAAAAACAATAAAGCACAGCCCAATTTTTTTGTTCTTTGATCATCAGAAAGCAATCTTGGAACACACTAACAACACAGTTTTCAATAAGTCAGTTTCTCCAAAACAAGTGAATATCCACTGCTGCCAAGTTTCTTGCACTTTAGAATCAAATTACAGATCGTATCTCACAATCAATTTTCTTAAACATTATAAACGTCTACAACTCAGCACACTGATAGATGATACAGCTGTAAATGGTGTCCAAATGCACGCAAAGCATGCTCGGAGCATATGCGCAAGCAATCACACAACATTCTCACTCTAATTCATGAATGAACCTCGTTTAAAAAATAAACCTCGTACATTACTTTTGCCGTATGAATTCTACAATTTTTTTCTGTCATTAACATTTAAGGCTGTTGTTTATAAAGATCATCAAGTTGCTGATATGCCAAAAAGATATTGATTAAAAGGCCTTTAGGCAATATAAAAAATAAAGGGTAGGGAAAATGAACCCATTACTCGCCAAAGTTGGAGGCACAAAACACAAGGCAAATATAATTGTACAATATGTTAGTTTAAAACCTTATTTGTACAGACAAAGATGACCAGTATACACACACCAAAGGTTGCTGCATGACTCTCCTAAAACTTCTTATCTTTTAATTTCCAAGTATATCACAAGATTTGCAGCTCTGTCATGAGCACCCTTTTAAAATTAAAATTATTCATGCAGTAGGCCTTGGAGAGAGTACACATCCCTTGCCAAATGGCACATCATTCTCTGCATGAATTAGGGTTGTGTTAATTGCAGCCCTCCTCCATTCAACTTTCATGAGATTTTGATTTATTTTCCCTATCCTGTGTGATTAATATAACCAAAAAACCAATTATGCTCTATTTTTATTGTAATTTCAGGAGCGATTCAGGCTTTACTATGTCTGTACCAATCGCAAGTGTACACACAAGTGGACAGAACCAGTTGAAGCAACTGAACAAACTGGAGCATCAGATGATGATAATTGATTTTAATAGTTGGAGGAGCGAAAAAAATCTTGATTCGCTGTATGTATAGTTAGCAACTGTATACAATATTACGAAATTAAGATGTATAATATATGACATTGCTGATTTTCGTTATGATTAATATTGGTTAAGCTTTAGCCCTTATGCTTGTTTTGCTATTATCCTATTTTTGAATTATATGAATTTTCACATTAAAGTCTTTCGTGTTTGAGGTATCTTGTTTCAGCACATACCTCAATAATTTGTTTCAGTCCCCCATTCACTTACCTAAAAGAGAAAATTTGCCATTCTCTTAAGCCTCAAATCAGTTGCTGGTTTATGGTCATGACTTCGGCCTATTATTGTAAATTATTCTCCCAATATCCACCCAGGCCCCATCTTCACCTTACTTCACACCCTACCTTCTGTCTTCCAACGACACCCAACCCAGCTATTATCGATTGTGTTCGCAGTAATTTCTGCAAACAAGCAAGTTGCCCTCCTTTGTGTCCTCATCCATATATGATACCCATAGTGATTTACAATGGTAAGATAGAAAGTTATCTGTTTGGCAGTGCAAGAGTGTGCTTTTTAGCTCAAAAACGCATGTATTTACCTGTAGTTCAATGTTCTTTGTCCAACATTCCTCAAATGATTGGATTCCAAATAAATAAACTAAATAAAGTGTCATCCATATTAGTAAGTAATGTTTTTTTAACTATTTTTGGCTTTGCTGGCACAGACTTTTTATTTCTTAGTTTTTCTATAGCTGCCAGTTTGGCCACACCACTGTACTCTACTTGGGAGGAACAAGAAACCCAGGTTCATATTTGGAGCTCGGTGTACCAGTTATCTCGTTTATGATTTTTAGGCAGTCAACTGTAATCTGCTAGTTGAATGCTTGAATGGTCCCCGAGCTCTGCCTAAAAAATTACAAAATAACAATAACAAACTAACACTTATATAGAAAACAGCTTAGCTTAAGTCAGGCAAATGATTTTAATTTCATTCACTTCTTGGTTGATCAGTAACTGTAAAAGTTAGAAAGTATACTGTATCTGTATATCACTCGCAATGATATTGTTTTGAAATGTACTTTATAAGCTGGATGAATCTGATACAATGCAAAAAGGTTATTTTTATTCACAAGAAGAAATTTATAGTGATGTTACATATGTTTGTATTCACTTATTTAAAAAAATCATTTTATTTAATTTTGATTATCATTAAGTCTATATCTTGACAAATCATTCCCACTTTTTATATTCATTTTTTGGACTGATAATGCAGTCTAAAACTATTTTAAATGTTAATTACTAAAGACAGAGATATGCTGTTGGCAGTTCTCAATCTTTTTCACCCCCAGGACAAATAAAAAGTAAAAAATAACTCTACAGCCCACTGACATATATAGCCCTAACTTTTTACCCATATATATTTTATTAATATTTGGGACACTTTGCATTGTACCATTATAATGCAATATTTTTTAAAAAATGTGAATTCTTATGAAAACAACTATGAAACTGGATATAAACTTCTGAAAGTGAATTATATATTGAACAGAATATATTTTTTATAACCAAACAAATAATAATGGCTTACCTGCAGAACATCTCCCTTTCCTTCGCAGGTTAACCCTTTCCTCCCTGACGGTACTTATAAGTAGTGTCCGACCGAAGGTCATTTTTTGGCTCAAGCCATAGCCGAAGCCGAATGTTCGGCTCTTAGGATAACCTTCGGCCAAAGCCGAAGCCGAAAGTTAAAAAATAATTGTATATCTTAGAAAACTAACATGAAGAATATATGATATGCAAAAACTGAACTGTTATTTTGTTTTATATGTGGTATTTTTGTATGAATTGCACCTTTACAATAATTATAAACAAAGTTTTTAATATTTATTTATTAGAATAATATAAAACAGTAAAATAGTACAAAACAAGTTTCTGAGCAATGCAATTAAGTAAAAATAAATGCAGTTATTTTTATTTAGGAATAATAAAAAGAAACTACAAAACTTAACATTAACAGCCCGAATTAAATCAGAATAATTTGTCTCGTGGATTAAATTGATAATTAGTTTTTGGAGTTTTAACTTTGATAAATCAAATACATGTTAAGTATAGTAATACCATCGTTTTTAACAGCAATAAAAACAAGTTTTAATCTTCTTACCTAACATTAATTATTCTAGCTTTTAAAATTCGATATTCTGCTGTCTAAATTAGTAGCACATATTGAATTTTTAGTTAAAACCGAATCAATACCAATATTTTTAAAGTAGTTTCACGTATACAGATTAATTAAAAATGTAATAAATATAACCAAAACAAAAAGAACATCGGCAATAATAAAATAAGATTTAATCACTTGAAATGAACCGTTTTGTTTGTTATTGTGAGTGCACGGTTTTGACGTAGAAATGCCAAAATTTCAGTCTTCATGTTTATAGTTTCGTCGCTAGTCAAATTCTTAATTTTAAACCGTGGGTCGATTAGAGCGGCAATCAACAACCGTAAGGTTTTTCTTGCGAAAGCAGATCTCTTGTTAACAGACCCACACAAGCGGCTTTTGAGCAGTATTAGTATGATCAGCCTTCATCCTTCTGAGCAAGTTTTGAGTTTAAGATGTCAATCAATGATATAATTAAAGATACTGATAATTAATCGTTAGAAATATAAGTTGTTGCTTGATAAATACACTTCAGCACAGTTATAAAATTGTTCATTTGTATCCATTCTTCTGCAGTTGGAATTTCTATTCCACCACGTTCTAACATATACAGATTTACTGCATTTTTCTGTTCTACTAATTAAGATAGCGAGTGGCTTGTTCACTCTTCTTACGTTTTACGACACTTTTTCACCAATGCAATTACTTCAATATCTTTTAAAAAATTACATCGTGAATCATGAGTTGTAGCCTGTAGAATGTGAGCAACACAACCAATAGAAACGAAGTTTCCACAGCGCATGGTTGCATTCATATTTGTAGCATTATTACGTATACCCGTATGGATATTTTCTCTTGTATTGTATTTGGTAACAGTTTCAGTGACTTCTTGTGAAATATATTGCCCTGTATGATCTTCTTCCAAAACACTAACAGTCAGTTTAATTTTTTTTCTTTTGGAACCTTTGGAAATGCCATGTGCCGTGACACTCAGAAACCAGTTTGCTTGATCACTTCATAGTTATGTTCGTTGTAAAACTGATCCATTCAGCCTTTTCCTAAAAGCAATGCAACTTTACTGTTTACTTTTTCGTATGTAGCTGGCATTAAAGACTTTCTAAAATATTTCTCTCGCTTTTGTCTGTACTTGGGTCGAGTTTGAGGATCAGTAAAATTAGGTCTGTTAAGTGCTTCTCCTTCAACGAGGTTGTATGGAAACCTGTTTATGATGACCAGGTCCATACGTAATACATTAAATCCGCAAAGAAATCGGATGATTATCGAGCCATCTACGATATCGCGTAAAATAGACTGTTAAACTTCCTTTTTAAAATCTTGGGGCGCATACAAGATCTCTGATTAAAAAAAAAAAAAAAAAAATAATTAATCAAGCTTTGTTATTTAACAATGGCTTCACAAGAGACTTCCCACTGATTTTTATGATGCTTTACAAATGGTTCTTTATCTTTGCTATCATCTGTTGGCGTGCTACTTTGATGGTATTTGTACAAATTGGTTCATTTTCGGCGGCTGGAAGTAAAACTTCGGCTTCGGCCAAACATTTGGCTGAATTTGGCCGAAGCCGAAAGTGTGGCCGAAGGTGCTTTTTTTTTGGCCGAAGGTGGCCAAAGCCGAACCTTCGGTCGGACTCTACTTATAAGTACCACTGTATTTACCACCATATAATTCGACAATACCAGTGTCAACTGAATTGTTAAGCCTGTTGATGTATTGTTGTATAATTAAGTCAGACAATGACAACATTTATTTTTAAATTCTGCGTGAAATTGCCGAGAAATTAATTTTCTAAGTTAGGGCTTGACAGCATACTGACCAAAGTAACAAGTGGTACATTACAATGAATTTTTAGATTATAATTTACTTGGCAAGTGTCAATTTCTGTTATTACTTTTTTAGTTTGAACATTTAACCATATATTTTTTACCTATAAAATATGTTTTTCTAGTTTCTTTACTTTATAATCTAGAAAAACCAACGTGGACTTATAAGTACCGTCGGGGAGTTCTGGGTAGTTTTATACTGATTATTGGTCAATTGATTTAGCAAGTATACAATTGGTTTTATCATTGTTTTAGATATTTTCAAATTGATATTTTTATGAAATACGCTCTGATTGAAGCTCTTCTCTTAGAAGTTTATAATTTATCAGCACTTCTCTTAGAAGTTAATAATTTATCAAGGCAAAAATGAAGAAATGACTGGAATGTTCTCAATTACTCATTAGGTCAAAGAGTGGTCTTAGAATGGGCTGAAAAAAATGGAGCAATGACAATGTTATCTAGTATTATCATTATTTTTCATCAGTTTCATTATTAAAAAACTGAAACAACTTTTGTTTGTGGGAGAATCAGACCCTACTGCAAGGGACTTTCTAACAATCTGCTGATGGAAAACTAAAAGAGGAGATTGTGACAATGAATTTACAAACCTAGGTATTTGCTACTGGATGGAAGGATAAAAAGGTCATACATTTAGTATCAAATTGTCATGGCAGTGGTGAAACTCCACTACACTGGTTGGGTCAATGGCAACTTCAACAGATGGGCCCTCTCTCGGGTTGGATTGGTGACCTGGTGGATCTCGGACCAGAGGGCCTCTCTGGACGGTCATTGGGGGCCACCTCCGGCAGTAGGTCCCGTAGTATTTTGCCCATCCTGCCACCCTGTTGTTACACCACTAGTTATATGCAAAGAAAAAGATGGATTTGAAGTCGACAATTTCATGCTCAGGAGTCATCAAGGACTACAATACCTTCATGTGTGGGGTAGATACTGCTGATCAGCTGATGACTTTGTGCAATGCTAACAGAAGATTACCGAAATCATGTTAAAGATTGTTTTTGGGAATTCTGGATATTGTATTTGTCAATGCCTATAACATAAATGGTGCGATATTTGAAAAAAAGTCTGTAAAAAATTTTAGAAGATCCTTTGCACAAGGTATGATGACTATGAAGGATATCGGTAAGAAGAAAAGGTCATCTATATATATTTCACCAAGCCCTCATCCATTCAAACAATACAAGTCATACTATTCCACAATGAGAGATGTAAGATTGGGAAACAGAGGTATACACTGTCCCTAAATTGTAAAAATCAGATGAAGATGTGAAGTATGTAGAATGAAGAAAATACAGTCAAAACATCATTGCAAATGTTGCACAACAATGTCTTTTGTGTCTGAATGAGGAAAAAGATTTTTTTTTTTTTAATACCATGAGGCAAACATTTCATACCAATATGAACATAATTGATTTCAATTGATATTGCTGTACATCCTGTGATACACAAAGTCCCTGACGGTACTTATAAGTACCGGCTTAGTAATTAGCACTTAGAGTTCCAAAAAAAATTTTGTAAAAAAATACGTGTGTTTAAGTACCTTTATACAAATATATAATTGAAATTATAAATTTCCTTTTTTTCCAATAGCCGGTAGGAAAGGGTTAAAGCATCATTGCTTAGGTCCGAGCAGATGGTTCAAGTGGTCCACAGGTAGAATATTATAAATGTAGGTACTCTATTCGAACTGTATAAGCGATTATAAGCTATATGCCCAACTTTTTAAGTCATGAATATTTTAGTGACCAGGAAAAATTCTGACATTTCCAACATGAGGATAGGACAGCATTGATACTACAGTACTCTATTCATTTCCAGTTGGCATCAAAGAGAGCACGATTTATTTAAAGATTTAGTCTATGTCCATTTTCCGAGGATCTTCTAGCAGGTGTGATGGACTGTGGTACAGGGTGCGGCAAAAAGATCTGACGGTTTTAAAGTAAACACAACATGAAAAATAAAAGTGATACAAAATATTTTATTGCTTATTACAGAAGAGTGTTCATGTAAATTACCGAAAATAACATCAGAACAACCAATTTCATCCGTTTAAGATGTGAAGATAACGTCCTTTAAATGACATCCATCTTTGACCAAGTCATTCTTCCAGCCTTGCATTGAAGCTGTTGAACACGTGCTCTAACATCGAACGAGGCAGGTTGGCGATTTCTTGGCCAATGGCTTCTTTCAGTTCGTCCAGTGTGCAGGTTTTGTTTGTGTAAACTCTTGCTTTAAGGAGCCCCCACAAGAAAAAATCAGAAACGCTAAGGTCTGGAGAGCAAGCTGGCCATTCAATGTCCCAAAACGCGAGATCACTCTACCATGAAACTTGCTTCTCAAATCTTCCATAACCTCATTGGCTGTATGGGCAGTTGCCCCATCCTGTTGGAATAATATCCTCCTGTGAACTAAACTATTTCTCTTAGGTTCAGGGATCAGGAAGTTTTTCAACATCAACAAATAACGTTGCAAATTAACTGTAACGGTTCGACTACCCTCTTCAAAGAAGTATGGCCCAATCACACACCTTTTCGTTACACCACACCACACGGTAACCTTAGGAGGTTCATGCAGTTGTTCCGGATTTGTAGCCGACCAATAGGCCTAACAAAAGTTCTGTTTGTTTACATAACCATCCAGATGGAAATATGCCTCGTTGTTCATCATTAAAATTGTTTCATCAGTAAACATAGCAATCATTTCTTCTTCAAATGCTTTACGCTTTGCATAGTCATTAGGCTTTAACTGCGGGACAATAGCCACTTTTTGCGGGTGGAAGTGCAGATCGAGACGCAATATTCGTCTTACTGAGCGGTCAGACATGTGCAAAGCAGCAGCTTGTTTGTGGGCCGACCACCGAGGACTGGCTTCCACAGCTTCTCTTACTTGATTGATATTCTGTGGCATCCAGGTTTATCTTGGATGGCCTGTCGACTTTTTTAATGCTGAGCTGGTAGCTCTGAAGGTTCTCACCCATAGCATAATGCTGTTACGAGTTGAGATTATTCCCCTTGGACCCACATTAAAACTTCTACGGAACTGCCACTGAGCAGCAACGCAGGAATCGCAACTTTTAACAAAACACCTCGACAGCAAAATCACGGTACTCACCCGACCACTGCTCCATGGTTACTACAAATGTCCACGTGTGGGCTATGGAACACGCCTATCCCCACCTCCCTCCACCATCTACTCGCTCGACAATACGGTGGTGAAAACCATCAGATCATTTTGCCACACCCTGTATATGGTAGAGTTAGAATCATAAGAGTGGTTATGTAAACAACTATAAAAGTTGTAATGTCCAATGTCTAATTTTATTTTGTGCATGTAGGTCTGTGATATAGTGTAGCACCCAGCTTATAGTGACATTATTAGGTAAAAAAATTTAGGCCCATATAAGTTAGTGGTCCGCAGCATTATTTTTGACAATTTACTAGTCCTCAGGTTACAAAACAACGACTAACTCTGCTGTAGAGTATTTTTTGCTTAATTAAATTTGTATTACCTGCATTGAAACTCTGTAAAATTATCACTACCCATACTTACACAATTGCTTATTAACCCTCCATACAATGCATTTCCAGCATTACATTCAACATTAATTTCTTAAATCACACATTATATATTTTTCAAACAAATTATTGTCAAGTTGTCTTAAGTCTGCTATCAAATACTGGTATTTCAGTATAATTTCCATTCCACATTCAAGTTGTTACATTGTCGTTAACTTATTCAATAAAGGTGCAGTTGCCACACAAGAATTAATTGTGCTTCCAGAGGGTTAATTGATTTAATCATTTTGGTTGGCCAGTTCCATTTTAAGAATGTTGAGTATGGCTACATTGTTTTAATATATATTTGATGTGTGTCTAGGAAGGTTTAGCAGTCATTTGCCAAGATTGCACTGGTTAATGCTGAATAACTTTGGTAAAACCAAATTTCCACTTTATTTATGAAATATATGCCAAAACTTGATCTGATAAAGGACTTACAAAAGAATGCATGCAAATTGTAGCTGTACTTCAATTTTTTGTTTTTAGAAATTTCTTTAAAAGGTTTAAAGAGCAAAAACTAACCACTGATATATGAAACTAGCTGTCACCTGTGATTTCATACACATGAACTTAGAATTTCATTGCAGGAATTGTATATAGAAAGCTGTTAGTAATGTAAGATTTGTCCCAAACAAAACACAGTTGGCATAATACGACAGGAAAGCCATCACTACAAGTATATCATTCTACCTTTTATTCTCTTCAGGAGACAGATTCAATTTGCAACACATTTAAAAACAGAAAAGCATACGAAGGTGCAGGAAAGTGGGGGAGAGGGGGTTAACAGAGGGAAGCTTTATTTCAACTTGGTTTTTTATCTTTCTTCAGCAAGAGCATCAGATTCTTGGGTTCTAATAAATTTAACTGCTTGTGCTTTTCTATGGCTACACCTTAGGTCAGGTTTACGCCCACAAGGCATGTCAAAAAAGAAGACAAAATAAACTGGCTACAGACACTTTTAGGTAGACACAAAGTAATAGTAGAGTGCAGAGCAAATCAACATCTATACTAAATAATAAATTTTGTCTCTAAACAAAATTTACTAACAAATCTTACACTAACAGAATGCAAGAGAAGCATAGCTTGAGCAACCGACATAGTATTACAGACTACACATGCATCCGTCTCTCTGTGACCATTTGATAAGTTCTCAAAATTTCGTGACAAATTGTTATTCATACTGAAAAAAAAGTGTCCTGCGTCCTTCCTACAGATACCAAGTATTTTCTTGTCAAATTCCATAAGTATCTGTACAGTCATTTAGTAAGTTTGTCTCTCGATTACGTTTTGCCGACTTTCGCATTTATAATATTATTAGTGCACATCACACACAGACTATGGGAAAAAAAGACTGAGGGATCAATACTGCGTAAAAAAGTGTACATGAATGGCATTGTTATACTGCCTACGATTTGCCACACATTGCACCCCTAAATTTGTGATATCTACAGTTTAACTGGAATCTGAACAACTGACCATCCAAGCTTGATTCATACAATCGTAAAAATTTCTTAAAAATCTTCGTTTCCACCAGGATTTGAACCAGAGACCATGCTCTTAACATCAGTAAGCAAGCGCATTAACCATCAAGCTACAAGCCTGATATTTGGGAAGGTAGTACACAGACTTGCACATCCTAGGCGTCAGTCTGTCGCTGTTCAGTAATTTTTCAAAATTATGACAATACGTATTATTTATACAGAAAAAAGTATCCTATGTCCTTCACAATGACAAATAACATCTCCTTGTCAAATTTAATCATGACTTGATTAGCTGTTTAGCCCAAGAAATGTAACAGACAGAGAGACAGAGTTACTTTCACATTTACAATATTAGTATAGATAAAGATAAACAAACATTAAATTCTACATGCTGACAATGCATCTTTGCCCAAGAATACCCCGAGTTAATCCCCACCAATGGTCGCACTAATGGTATTGGTAAAAAATGTACGTCGGAAGATGTACTGTGTTATTGCAAATGATTGTTGGGGTTTCAAAAATTGGTGCACATAGTACAAATAATCTTTCTCTATTTTGCAGCAAAAACTTTAAAAGTTTCGTTTCAAGTATTACAAATGTTTGATGTGTATCCTTGGTCACTGCTTGTGTCTACATGGTATTCCATTTCTTCCCACACATGATGCAGTAAGACCGTGATTTTTGTAAATGTTGCTTTAATATTGGCCTTCAAATCTGGAATAGTAGATGGTAGAGGGGCATAAACAGTTGTTCACTGAAGTAACCCCACACAAAAGTTACATGGTGTCGAGTCTAGTAAATGGGGGGGGGGGGGGGGGGGGGCAAAGGAAAGAGTGTCTGATAATGGGGCTAACTCTGTGTACGACTCATCGCTGTGGTAACTTAACTGCCATATTGCAAACACAGACACTAGCAGCAAAAAATACTATTACTGGATGGTAGCCAATACAGAACAAAACAGTGTTTCACTACCTGTTATGAAACGATTATAGCCGCATTTAGTAGTTTTTGTGGGCCCCTAGGCTATACATGTGGTGCAGGCCTCTGTCGGCCGTGTAATAATTTTTTTATAGACGACTTTTTTTTTGGTACGTGTTCCTAGGCTACAGACTAGGTAGACTATGGTTAAATGCAGCCCTGGAAACAATCTTAGTTTCATGTTTAATACTTTGCATGTGATAAATTCATAAAACCCTCGCAATACTTTATAATAATCCTATACAAATGAATATAAGTTTGAGGTAGTACCTTCCTCTTTACATAATCATTGTCTATATTTCACAGATGTCACAAATGATGATTACTACACCAGTCCCTCCCTCTTTCTTAATTTTTGTGAGGGAATCTTATTTCCACTAGTAAATAAACAAAACTGGTTTATTTGTGTATTGTTTATTCAACTGTAAAGATAATTTACATTACTCATAATGATAACTGCAGATTAAGAACTTTAAAATACTAGATCTGTAGTAAAATATTTTTTCTAAACTTAATAGTGATAGAATAGTATTAGGAAATTGAGTAACAAGTTGTTAAAAATAGACATTTCACAATAACTTCAAGTTGTAAACCGATAAAAAAAAGTGAAAATACAAAAGATATTGAATAGCAGTACCAAATGAAGATACTTCTCCATAAAATTAAAGCAAAGAGCAAGATAAGATGGAAACATCCACAGAAGGAACAGCGACATGTGTTTTCAGCCTTAATGGCTTACATCAGCTTCAGTTCTTCCAAATATACCCAGTACTTCCTAAGAATAAGGTAAATCTGAATAAACTGAGACTGTATAAAATTCATCAATTATAACTCCATATGGAAGAGCACATCAATAAAAAGAAGAGACTGCACTGTTAACATGCTGAACAAACAGCTGCAAAAACATATCTAATATTTCATTTGTCCCTTCTTTAGTACTATTACAATTAATACACAATATGCTCTGATAAAATAGTTAACAGACTATGTCTCAAAGCTATCATTATAAATTCAACTGAATTAGGAAATATTTTCTCAGAGCATGAAAGAGAAAGAAGAAATTTTTCACTTGTGGAAGCAACAATTAACAGTCTTAGACTTTTCAAAATTTCACACATATACCATCCAACCAAACTGCGTAACTACTCGTCAATTTCTCATCATTTGCTTCTTTTTCACAGTCTTGTTAAATAAACTGATAGCAACAGTTGCCGAGCTGAAGCTACAGCAATCATTGAAGACAGCTGAGGAAGATCTGCAGGCAAAGTGGCACTTTTTACATGTGCCGGGTATTGCCAAAATTGATGCCACTCTGGTTGGCTCCCTTGTTGCTGCCATACTGCAAGCTGATCACACCCTGACCTGCACGTAGCTGTTCCTCGGTGAAGTTACGGACATTCTTCTCTGCCTCCTTCGGACCGATGCCTGGCTTGCCAAATTTCTCAGCCTGCAGGATATTAAGTCATCATTAACGTCTTTTTATCAGAATTATAACCGTTTTAAGAGGAATCCAGATGAGACAACTTAAATTAGTAATCTAATTGATAACATTGGAACTGAAATGCTCAGATATCCCAAAAGATTTATTTCATTTTCCAAAAGTTTCATCAATACAAAAATTGTTTCCCTAAAAGGTAACTATTCTACTGCTTGCATATCAGGATCAGTCAATTGTAGCAACAAAACCAATTAATATATCATGATCCTCATATTTTGAATTAATATATCCATCTAACCAAGATTAGAATCACAATGACAACTTGAAATGTAGTATAAAATCATTTTCTAATAACATTACACACTTCAATTCAACCTCAAAACTATTAATAAATGTCTTTTACATTATTAAGGAATTGTAAAACAAAATTATACTTAGGAATGTAAATGTATGTGTCTATGAAAGACAGTAACATGACTGGTGGCAGTGAGCAGTATTGCTGAAGATTAACAGTAAATATTTGGTATGAGGGCAGAAAAGTCAATTACATGTTGAATAATAATACCTTTCTTCCCAGAGACTGGAGGCAGATGACAACGGAGTTGAGGTTCTGGCGTTCCCACAAGTCAACTGTCTGGAAAGTCTCTTGAGCAGGTACACCCATCTGGCGAGCTACTTCCAGGAACTGATTAATGTTCTCCATACACTTGAACGCCATCTTTGATTCATTTATCTTCTTCACTGAACCAGGCTGAATATTGTTAACCAGTCTGTAAATAATTGAAGACACAAATCAGTACAGAAGCAATCTGTTTGGTACAAGTTTAGTTGGTTTATTGTGAAGCTATGTATCATGTATAATCAGTTCAATAGATCTATCATGTACCTTACAATGCAATATTTTAAAACTAACACAAAAGTTATTTCCATAACTGTAAGCGATAAAGAGAAAATGACAGAATTATAACCAAGTCTTTCACCCAACAACTAAAATGCTCCATATATGTCGAATTAATGAAAATTTGTTCCAAAATTAGTAAGACCAACAAAAATATGTGAAAAACAGTTTAGATATGTGAACAAACC
Source organism: Vandiemenella viatica (assembly GCA_031002005.1). Taxonomy (NCBI): domain Eukaryota; kingdom Metazoa; phylum Arthropoda; class Insecta; order Orthoptera; family Morabidae; genus Vandiemenella; species Vandiemenella viatica. Next base: position 30,622,498 of record CM061921.1, read on the forward strand.
TGCAGAGAATAGTTCCATCCTTCAAAGTCTCATAGAAATTGTCCATGTCACCAGCAACATTGATGTTCTCACCAGTTATCTGCCTAACCCACTCCAAACATTCCTGAGCCAGCTCCTCGCTATATTTGCTGTTGATCTGTAAAAAAAGTAATTGAAAAATGATTATACACAGCACTAAGTTATAATATGGCTTGCTGGTGTAGGAAGGTTATTACTATTATTATGTCTAATGAGAGGCCTTATTAATTTGACTGAAGCTTTATATACTTTTCTGACATTACTGAATGCCAAAAAGAAAAACATTAATCTCTGTAGCTTGAGCCCATTTCTATGCTGCTTGGCATTCTTTAATTCTGACAGTAGATATCACTCTAGAGATGAATAGCTATGACAGAAGGCGGAAGGAGAGAGAATACAGCAGGATTGAAACACAGTAAATGAAAACTGCCAATATCCCAAAGCAAACACTACAAACATCTGCATTTATAAATGTCTTTAGTGAGAGATATTAAGATAGGACAAGCTAAAAATAATAATTCAGTGTGATCGTAATCGGCTGCGCATTCCACCCGTGTTGTAACCACCTTAACCTAGCCCGGCAATCCTACCGGGTACAGGGGAACTACAGTTTAAATGTGGAATCCGATCCACACAAGCATTCTAGTGTACTTCACATTACACTAGGGTTACCAGACGTCCCCATTTGCCGGGGACAGTCCCCGTATTTAGCTCTTTGTCCCCGGACAGATTTCGTCCCCGCAATGTCCCCAGATTTTTACTGTTTTCCCCAGAAATTTTTTTTTGGCAAGAATATAAAGGAATACTAGGTTACAATAAAATTAGGTGGCTTTCTCTTGTACCAGTTATCAGAAGAATATGTGAAATCTATCCTGCTCTCAAATCATTCTTCCGGTCTGAAGATAAATGCCCAGTAATGCTCAAGAAGTGGTTTGATGATCCCTGAATCTTCTTGTGGATGAATTTTTCAAACTCAACTTTTCCCCTTTTTCAGGATGCAATAATACAGGCAGAAGGAACTGATGTCACAGTAATTGAGTCTTACATGATACTGAGTAATTTAGTGAAGTAGCCGACTTCAAGGAAGGAAAGAAAAGTTTATTCCTTAGTTTACCATTGACGTTTTGTTGAAAATGAGGGCTGAGATATACGCCTTCGAAACATCCCTCAAGTGTGACATCTTAATGCGGCTGGAAGCCCGAGAACAATTTATTTATATACAGCGCTGTGAAAAACTTCAATCTTAAATGATAAGTATGTTTCTTTTATGTTACTCCAATCTTTAATCATATAACATAAAAGTGCAACGCTTCATTAGGACAAATGCCGAAAGCGTCCCCGGATTTTGGTGTAAAAGTTCCGAACGTCCCCGGATTCGGAGAGAAAATTCTGGTAACCCTACATTACACGGCAGCTTGTGCCAGAGGTGAAGGTAGGGTTTGGGGGCCTATGAAAATCCCCACCAAGACGGATTCAAACCGGGGACCTTTTGATTCACAGTTTGACATCTAAACCACTGAACCAACAGAACACTCAGGACAAGCTGATATCAGCCAGGTAAGAGCCTTCAAATATCTGGAAAGTACAATCATTGAGGACTTGAGATGCCAAGAGGTAAAAACTCATTGCTGTAGCGAAGGAAATGTTTATTTTTTATTTTTTTACTGCTTAACGTCTCTTAACAGCGAGGTCTTTAGAGACGGGAAAGGATTGGGGGGGGGGGGGGGCAAGGAATGGGAAGGAATTCGGCCATGACCTTTTGAAGGAAGCATCCCGGTATTTGCCTAGAGTGATTTGGGAAACCATGGAAAACCCAAATCTGGATGCCCGGACGGAGATTCGAACCGCCATACTCCAGAATGCGAGGCCACAACGCTAACAGTTACACCACCACACTCGGTGCGTTTAATAGGAAAAGGTGATTATTAACTGGGAAAGTAGATCAAGCACTGAGGAAAAGATTTGTCAGATATTTTGTATGGAGTGTGGCTCTTTATGGGGCAAAGATGTGGGCATTGAGGGGGAAAAAAAATGAAAAAATTGACAGAAGAATTTGAAATGTGGATGTGAAGGGGCATGGAGTGGATAAGCAGGATGAAAAAAGTGAATAATGTTGATGTGCTGGAAAGAGTTGGTGAGAGACGGAATCAACTCCAAATCATAAAAAGAAAGAAAGAAGAACTAGATGGAACATTTGCCGAGATAGGAGTGTTTGTTAAGAGACTCCTTGGAAGGACTAGTTTGTGGGAGGAGAGTGAGAGGAAGGAGGTACAAGATCACAGATAACATCAACGGAAACAAACTACATAGACATGAAAAGATTGGGAAGAAGACAAGAGAGAATTGAGAGAATCCACGTGAAAACCTGCCTAAGGGCATAACACTAATGATGAAGTGTCTGATATGAGACTATGCCAATTTATATATTTAATTTTTTTTAAATTGCAGCATTCTTCAGGCTATCTATTTAAAAAATTGCTTTCTCAGTTAAATTAAATTTCATGATATTTTTTGTACACTAATAATATCTTGAGGAATCACACTAGCATATATGTAATGGTGTAACAATTCTTTGTATACTGTGAAACAATTTTCACAAATAAGAAAAAGATTGGGTTGATATATTTATCTAAATATTCAGTGGAACTCAAACACAAAGAGTTGAAATAAACATTTTTACAATAAAACAAATTTTACTAATGGACGTAAGGGAGCATCCATAAACCATTTTGATTTCTTTTTAACCCCCTCCCCCCTTTCATATGGAACATATTTTATTACCTATTGATTACAGAAGATATTTTGTGCCATTTTCCGTTAACAGACTCTCGTTAAAATCATTGGGTACCTATTCAATGAAAACTACCGATTTTTGCTTTATACAGTATAATTTTTCTCAGAATTATAAATATTCTGAATCAAATTGTGACACTATCCCCTCCTTTAAATGGACAATTACTGTGAAAACATCTTTGTCAGGTACAGCCAGGGGATGTTTTTCTTTTTGAGTTTTTACTATAGCAAAAATTTAATAAAAATCTCAACCTCCTCATTTCATTCATCACTTTTTATTAATTGATAAAATAGAACAAACTAAATCTGCCACAAAAAACCCAATAAGAGTAGCATCTTTTTTTAATTTTCTTTTGCTGCAGTTCTGTCACCTTTCTTTCTGTTTTACCAGAGAAAGATTCTTTATCCTGCTTAAAAGATTTCACAGCTCAATGACGCAGTTTTTGTGGGGAGGGTAATCCAATTATTGCACAGCGCCGTATCACAGTCACACATTAAACTTTAGCACTTCAGAGAGCATTAGAATTAAAGATACCTTAAAGTTCACTTAACAGAACAAAATTAGAATAATTTACAAAGATTTATTAACCTTAAAATATTCTTTAAAAAGTCAGCGACATTTCTGTCTATCATTAGGATATTATTCTTATTCAACGCCTTTGCCCATACGGCGCTAATGATCTTCCTGTCAAAGCTCTCTAAATCCCCTATAACAACATTTCCCCATCATTTTATGGTAGTCTGCCTCCAACGAGTTTTACTCATTGTCGGCAGGGTAAAATTTGGAGCTACAGTTTTACAACCGCATGCCCTCGCTGACGTCAAGCATTTTATACCGACTGCCAGGGGGGTGGGGGGGTTAGGGCGTCCATCAATTACGCGAGGTGAAATTGGGGGGGGGGGGGGGGAGTCAACAGAAATCTCACGCGAGGTTTTGAAATTTAAAAAAAAAGTCTACAAATGACACGAAAGTCGACTTTAGGGGGGAGTATTTCGTCCAAAATTGGGGGTATAAGTTTATAACCGGCCTTGGAGGCATGAGGTCTCAAAAAGTTACGAGGTCGATTAGTAGGGAGGGGGTGGGGGTGTGTCTCCGTCAAAATCTCACGTCATTTTAGAGGGGGGGGGGTCGGACCAGATCTCACGAAGTCTCACCAAAGGTGGCGGTGGAGGGGGGGGGGTCCGGAATTCCGGAAAAACACCTCACGCAATTAGTGGACCCCTCTCAGGGTAGTACTAAGTACTATTGGGGGAAGTGAAGTATTGCCATCTGTCTGTGGAACATGGAACTACTTGCAGTGTGTGTGATAAGCATTATTTTTTTTATGTATAAGACAGGAATAATTTTTAACGCAGTTATTTAATTCTTATGAAAATTATTTCGAAATCGGATAAAAAGAGTGAAATACAAGACACTATAAAATAATTAGTCCATGCGAAAGGGGGTGCGGGCGAAAAGTTACTGTACTGTCAACAAGTAATAAAAATTCCGAGATTTGTATTGTCGTGTTTGAATTTTATGAACGTAATGAGTGGTTATTATTTTCTAGGGACTCTTCTTGACGCAGAGAAGACACCGATTGTAAATCTGATGAATTTCTAATTTTTTGGCGCTACTTTGCCAAGCTACGAACGCTGCACAACGCCTCAACGCGTTTTCGAGATAAGAAATCCTTACTTCTCGATACATCAGTGTAGCTTCGAGACCGGTATTGGACTGGACTGTCAATACTGAAAGGAGAAAAGTTTTTCGTGCGGTGCAGCAACGTACTCAAATATTTATCCAAGTAAAATGTCCAGAGCTACTGCCAATATATGCCTGAAATATTTACTTGAGACGGTAGAGCGCTACGACCTTAAAGACCTCAATAGGAACGATGCAACATACAAGGCCGTCACAGCTGAAAGCAGGTTAGTTAACATGCGCCACTGAGTCAAGGTTCAGGCACTCAACAGAATTTCGTCACAATGGCCGAAAACCACCTTGACACTCACTCAGAGGTCGTCAGCTTTCACTTGACCTAACACCAAGGAAGACTGTATAAAGGAGAACAGAATCGTGACACAGGTTACCTACTTAATTAGGAACGTTTATATTTAGCTCCCGATCTCTGTTGGAATTTTTACGGCTCTTTAAACTGACCTTAATCTCTGGTAAAGCCTTGCTTTGTTCATGTGAAGTACGCTAGGACGCTTCGTGGTTCGGATTCCACGCTAACTGTTGATCCGTTTACTTCGCAGGTTATCAGCTTTAGGTTAAGCCTCGACGGAGGATGAATGCACGACAAATGATAAGTGTCATCAGGTCGTTAACGATACATACGACTTCAGTTGTTCACTCGGCACCATAAAAAATTCAGAAAGAATATCGCTATGAGTGATACTTGTGTTAAGACCACTATTGTTTAAGACAAAAGAATTACAACTGGATTTATTTTTGTCAAGCAAAGTATTTTTATTATGTCTACGCGACCACATTTGGGCAAATTATCTCTTTCCGGTTTCAAAATACAATGAGAAACAGTTTTGATATATACAGTATACTTGTGATTCCGCAGTATAATTGCGATAAATAGTGCATCTACAAGCGAAATATGTCGTGGGAAAAAATCCGAAAGTATACTTGCGACCTGTTAAGCAATTTATCTATTGAAACAGGCACACTTTCTTTACCGACTGACGAGAAATTCTTAGTACAAATTTTAAACTCTGTAAAAGGGTTCATATTTTGATTATGATATTGAAGACTACAATGGTAAACAGCCACGAAAATTTTATTGTTATTGCGGTTCTACTGCTAGTCAACGACAAAGTCATCTGGGCAAGGAACTGGAAGGAAATCGGTTATGGCCCTTATGAACGAACGATCCCGGCATTCGCTTGTGGTGATTAGTAGAGACTTTTCTTCCAAGCTGAACATCCCTCTTCTAGGCCCCAGAACAATTCCGCTGGCTGTTCAGTGATTAAGGGAGCGCCCCCCCCCCCCCTTCCGGTGAGATTTGGTGTAATCTGATTGGACTCCACTCCTCCCCTAAAATTACGCGAGATTTTTGAAGGCCACGCCTTCCAATCGACCTCGTAGCTTTTTAAGACATTTCTTCTTTTGTTTAGCTCTCATGCTTCCGATGCTCGTTATACCCCCCTTAAGTCCGCTAATTTGTAGACTTTTTTTTTTTAGCTCTATTGTCCTGCAAGAATCTCAAAACTTCACGTGAGATTTCCCCCCTCCCCATGGTGAGATTTCGCCGGACCTCCCCCCCCCCCCCTCATTTCACCTCACGTAATTAATGGACACCCCCTAACCAGGATGAAACTGCTTCGGGGTAAGCAATGGCTATGCCAACCCCATCTCCAGTGCCGAGGTCTAGAAAGGAAATACGGATCTCTACCTCGGCGAATTTCCCCACCACGCGCCCCAAGATCTGGTTGAAGAGAATATCATACCTTATCTTAATGTTGCAGATAAAGATAACGGGAATGGGAATGTTGTCTCGCCAACAGTGAACAAGGATTTGACACTTGCAGAACAAAATAGTGCGATGGCAGCAAGCAAATTCGTCCGTGTTAAAAACATTCTCAACCAACAAAAAGTAAAAAAATATGATAGCCGCACAACTTGAATCCCTGCAGGCGGTTATCAATTTCGGGTCATTGCTAAACAGATAACATACCACGGATACTAATAATTCTGGAAGGAACACTCCAGGAAAATGATTCGTTGCATGAAGGTACCAGTATTCATAGAGTGAAGTACGTAAAAAGTGGTTCAAAATTATATTAAATAATTGCTACAACTGCATTTAGGGTAACATTCATGGTGCAAACAACTGGTACCTACTACGCACAGGCATGTTTCAGCACCGACACACAGACGTACAGGAAAATAAGAGCAAACCAAGAAGCGCCAACTGCAAAGGTATACGTTATCAGCTGAACGTAATCGCGAAAGGTCACTGTTACTCCATCAGGCGAAAATAATTGCGCGAAGGACAAATTTAGTGAAATGTACTAGAATAGTTTAGTTACTCAAAACATTGCGCATCGCAGTCCAATATTCGACTTGAAAAATGAAATCTGTGAAACAATACGCAAGGCCAGTAACAGCTTAGGGAACATATGGAGCTCAACTGACGACTGACTTGGCTGGCCTAAGCTCGGATGGGCAAAAAAACAGACTCTGGAGACTTTCAGCACTCCCACACCACACCATTAGCAACTACGTAAAACATATTACCATCACCCCTGGTTACAAGCCTCCGTCGTTTGATATGTGTTACATAGAGAACGTTCTAACACTTTTAGAGGCATCGTACACTGATTTCTTAATATACAAGTACGCGAATTAGCGTATTAATGTGCTCCACTACTAGAATGACTCTGTTGGTGAAGTTCCTAATAAATTCGAGATGAACAATTTCCCTTAGAAAATGTAAATAATATAGCAATCTGTAGAAACTAGGATCATGTCACAAGAAACCCCTATGTTTTGGAAATATAAATTAGGCCTATGAAACATGGTACGCGGATATTTCGATAAATCACTGCTAATAATTTTTTTTGCAAAGACTGCACGACTATATATATATGGTAACCACAAGCATATACTGTGCGTTACAGGGGGGGGGGAGATTGGAAGCATGGTGCAGAGTGCGACATACGTTAGTCTCTCTCTGTTCTTAGTGAATTATTATTTTTTTAAAATTATAAAATGTTTATGATAGAATTTAAATTTGACAATAACCATAAAAAATGTGACAGCGGTATTTATGTGATAAGAGGACAGATATAAAACAGCATTGCTATTAAGCTGTGTACTGGTTCACCCACACTGGCTGCATATGTTAGAAGCGTTTCAGAAAACCTGTTGCAGACTGCAGAAAAAGTTTAGTACAAGGTGCTATGTGTATGGGGCAAAGCTGTAGAGAACCATAAACGCTGTATTATTGAGAACTAGTCGTAGGCAATAACTGTGTAAAATATATATATATATATATATATATATATATATATATTTTTTTTTTTTTTTTTTTTTTTTGGGGGGGGTGGGGGGCATAATTGCAGTTGCTTAATACAATTTCCACATCGTGCAGAAACACTTCGCTTCGGGAAACAGGAACGGTGACCGTCAATTGCCACAGTAAAAAACGAGTAATATAAAAAAACGAAACTTCAATGTTCGGAACTTAAATGCAAAATAACTTTTACCAAAAACCTGAGGCAGTTATCCAGTTTAGAGAGAGAGAGATAGAGATTTTAGAAGTTTTCTCCAACTCAGTTTTCATTTAGATTAATATGTTATATCTTCAAAGATGACAAAGATAAAAAGGGATATAGTGTGTGCGCACGAGAACATTTTCTGCATATTTGAACTTACAACAGGAATCAACATAGTTACGCGCAGAAATCAAGGGCACATTTGCTGAAAAGAGAAGATAAAAAAAGTTACTTATAGCAAGCACAATTGTTGTATCAGTTTGACTGTTCGATTTATCCTAGCATATAATTTTCACACAGTACAGCCATCACGAGATGAACCAGATTAAAGAGGTCACGGCGACTACTGCGACGTGAACCTAGCGTGCTTATCCCAACGCTGCAGTGTAGAGATGGGTTGTTCGCGTGTGAACCAGTTCTTTAGAACAGTTCCTTTGAAAGAGCAAGTGAGCGGTAGTTCTTCTTGGAAGCCGTAATGACGGTGGTGTGTCGGTCTCGATTGAACTTCAATCGAGTGTGCGCCAACAATAAGTCGGTTTCGGCTTTGCCACTGTCGTCCGCGGCCCGACTCATGTTTGTTCTCTGTTCCTCTCCGTTCATTGTTTATCCACTTCGCTCTGAAAGAATAAGAAATCCCGAAGATCGAGAAGAGCTAGTTCGTTCTAGGGCTGTTCATATTTTTAAAATATAGGATTTTCGATATATCGATATTTTAAAAAGTATTAATATCGGCTGTCGATATATCGGAAAAGTATCGATGTATCGATATATCGATACTTTCATAAATTTAATTTCTTAAAATCAAACGTTGTAAAAATGCTGCTATCCACTGATAAATAGACGTGTGATTTTGTTCTTATTCAGGTTTTCACTTTCGAATGGTTTCTCTTGGTGATGATGATTGTTGATTATTTTAAAAATTAGACCAATATGCATGTCATAATTTTCATAAAAATTTATAAAACTCTAAAGAGGTTCGAGGCAAACATTATTTTGTGTATTTTTACGATTGATAAGCAATACAGTTGAGGCATTTATTTAGGTAGAAGTTTAGCTATCATAGCATGCATTATGGCTAAGTTAAATATCTTTTTTGAGGTATTTCATTTAGTTTTGTAGGTTGATAGCTTATTCCAAGTTGTCTTACTTTTCTTGCTCTATGATTAGCAACTATTTGTTATTTATATTTCCCACTATATTTCCGCTACACACTCGAGTTCCCTGGACAATGCGCACGCTCATTCCAAACAATGGGCTCGCGTTCGATTAGTGCTAGGCGAACGATGACTTGCCTACACTGTTATCATCTGAGTGAACTTGGTACCTATACCTTCCAAATTAATTATAGAAACGTAGTAACATTTTCTTAAGCTTGCTGATCTCTATGCGTAACAGAAATTTGAGAGACATAATGCCATTCAGAGCAAACGAAAAATGATAACTTACTCTTAAAAATATCGAAGCAGATATCCAGATTTCAGTATCGAAATATCAATATATCGTCCTAAAAAATATCACTCATAAATATAGATATCAAAAAATATCGCTATATTATCAACAGTCCTAGTTCGTTCGTAACGTCCTTTGATCCCATGGCTCAGCACGGAAAGAGCTAGTTCGTTCGCGACGTTCTTCGATTCCATCGCTCAGCACGGCGCGGAGCAGTGCCAATGGGGCTTTCGAATCTGACGTCCCGCTCCGCCTCTCTGTGTATTCCGGCTACAAGCGTGCTTTGTGAAAGAATATTTTCAAAAGCTGGGTAAATTTGCAATGAAAAAAGAAGTAGGTTGCTGAATGGCAAAATAAGTAAAAGTTTACTTGTGAACAGTAACCTTCATTTCATTTAAAGCAAAAAGTTCTTTAAAATTGATTGTACTCTTTATTTGTAAATAAATTAATGTAAAATTATCTATACTCAAATATTCCCAGTAAGCCGAAAAATATTTCATCAACTCTTTGATACGGCCTCTTATGCGTGAAAGTAATCCGGTAGTATTAAGAAACAAAAATGTTTCAGAATAAATAAAAAATAAATGAAAATAACCAATATGAGATAAACCTAACTAATCAGTATAAATGTAAATAAAACGAACAGATACTACACTCAATGGGTATAACTGCTCATTTTCTTTAAACTGAGCCAGTGAACTAGTGAACCGTTGAAAAGAACTAGTTCTTTTCGTAGAGTGATCAAATGAACGCCGCTCTTTTTAGTGAGTCATCCACCTCTACTGCAGAGGCCGTGCAAGGACAAGCTATCAAGGCATTAAACTTAACTTGGACGGCACAAAGTAGATACAGAGTCAAATTTAATATCAGTAACAATTCATTTCCAAACATACTATACAAACGCTTGGTAATTAAGTCTTCTTTGTATAAGGGAGGTATATTATAAGTAATTTACTACATTTTTTCTGAGTTACGTAACAATTTCACAACATAACGTCAGTTAATCCGCTAACAATTGACAAGCATCTTACTTGCAGATAAAAAAAAAATCCATCACATTTTCCTCCAAAATATGTGATATCGAGAAACAATCTCCGCTGTAATATCATTGCAATACAATCACACATATATTATATGGGGGGGAAAAAAAACACCTTAGTCCACAACCCGAAGGTTAGTTGGATCCTCCCGAAGGAGGCATACTAAGCCAATGTGACAGATAGGACAACCAGCTCCTTTCCTCTGGGACCTACAGTTTAAAGAGGAATCCGAACCACGGAACGATCTGCCATAGCTCACGTGGTCAAACGCAACTCTTAAAAATTCCTGCATCCACTGTGATTTGAACCCGGAACCTAACAGCGAATTTTCGAAAGAAAGCGGCTTAACCACTGAACTACCAGACCGATATTAATTTTTTAAAAAAAAGAAAATAATTGGTAAGAAACATTTTCTACTTGGTACTATGCTTAAATCAGCATTGTATTGATCTTCCAGTTAAATAAGATAAAAACTTAACATAGTCCAAAATCCGGAGGTTTGTTAGTTCCTTCCAAAAGAGGTGTACTCAGCCATTGTGTCATAGATAGGAAGGCCAGTTTCTTTCCTCTTGGACCTCCAGTTTAACGTGAAATCCGAACTACTGTAAAAATTCGTGGCCCCACAGGGATTCGAACCAGTTACCCTGTATTTTGAAGACGAGCACCTTATGCTATTCAGTAACATACACTGGGCTAAATATTCTTTTATCTGTATCCTGGTGTTATGGTACTGGAGCCGAATTCAAAATAAGAAACACTGGAATATTTTTTTAAGAAGCAGTTGGTGCACATATGAGTTTCCTTTTACGCGAACACCGGCGTTGAAGTCGAGTCTATGAGTCACGCCACTTGGCCTCCATATTCGTCTGAGTCTGTCTCTGTTCCCCACTGTAGCTGTGTGTTAAACCCAGACAGCGGACTTCCCTGTGGCTTAATTACGCAAAACATAACACAGACAGTATGCCAAACGCTCTGACCCTCTGCTTCATTTGGTGCCTTGAACTTTTATCCCTTTTTTTATCTCCGAACACTCGATGCTTCGTGTCATGTCACCGCAGATCGGTCAACAGTGAATAACGACGAACAAAGTTTGGAAGCTGACTCAGTTTCTTATCAAAAGCCATTGTTAATCTTTGATCAGTCTCCCAATTGCACCACAGCACTTATAAAGGTATTAGAAACGTTTCCATAGTTTAATCGCTGCAAAATGCTGCATTTGCATCAAAACATGTGCCAAATTAAGGAATAATAGCATAAACAATTTGCTGGATTGCAGTATGTTTAATATAGTTTGTGAAATACGGATTTGAGTTGAAATTTTTTAAAAATAATCATATACATAAACGGTAGTATCATGGAAATTACGTAATAATAATCTAAGCTCGAAAAGTGAGGTACCCAATCAAAAGTAAACCAACTTTAAATGGGGAGATGAAGCAGCGTCTTGCGTGAAAAGTTCCTGGAAACTAATTACGAATTTTTGGGGCTGATTAGTTATCAGTTTCGAAGTTGGATAACCAGATTTAACCACCCAAACATATGCGACAGCTATGGGACACGCAGCAAATGAGAAGTTGAGATTAAGGCAGTTTGCGCACGACGCTACTCAAAAGAAACGGAAGTGGTTGGTGATTGGAGTTACCAACTATTTAGTAACTGGTTAGTGACGAGGAGCCACGCACATACAAGGCATCTCAAAAGAGACCCAGTTTCTTTTGTGCAATTATTAGAGCAGGACCATGGTCCCTTTCTTTGTCCCTCTTTACTACCATTGACAGTGAACTGTATTTGTACCGTTTCTGTGCTTGTTTTATATTAACATGTAAGATTAAACATATATTACATACCTGTCATATTCACCGCTTTTACAACTTCAAACTATGCCTTTGCAGTTTCGTAATTATTGGAGTATCCAGAAGCAGGAGACTGTACAAAACGGGATGATTTTTCGACTTCCCTCCCCCCCCCCCCCCCCCCTACAAATATCTTCAACTGTTCGTTCATAATGTGAAATCACTTGGGAACTAGGAACTGAAATCACCTAGCGACTGACATGTAGTCACCTAGAACCAATTGCTAACTGGTTAGGGGGCGTCCATTAATTACGTGTGATAAAAATGGGGAGGGGGGGGGAGTCCGGCAGAATCTCACCAAATCTCATTTAATAAAGTGGGTAAAAAAAATCTTACGTCGACGTTTTGTATCAATTTTCTGTTATTTCACAGAAGAAATTTAGTACACAGAATACATCAGTATTAACGCTTAGGTATTTAGTAGCATGAAGCAAATTACATGAAGATAACAAATAAATTTAATTATTTAAAAATTAAAATTTTAAGGTATATCACATGCGAGGGAGAGTAGGGTCCCACCACATCTTACCTAATCTCGGGAAGGGGGAGTCCAAATTTAAAAAAAAAAATAACTCGCATAATTAATGGACGTCCCTTTAGTAACTAGCAGCGCCGTTTGCGGATCTCTATTAAATCACATTGGAAGTGACTCATCGCGGACTGGTTAATAACTTAAGTTACTAATCAGTTTCTTTTTAGCAGCTTCGCGTGTATACCGCCTAACTGTACCACGCTCAGAGGTCGTATGGAAGAAGATTCCAATTTCCATTCTGTGGGCCTTTACTGCTAATCGACATCGAGATGATTAAGAAGTGGATTGGGGGCAACGTAAGGAGAGGATTTTTGACATGGCCTTTTGAATTAACCATCCAGATATTCGTTTGAGGAAACTATAGAAAACTGGTAACTTGATAACCGCAACTGGGATCAAACACGCGTCCTTCTGAATGCAACGACAAAAAGTTAACCGTTCACTCACCAGACTATTTCCCACTATCCAAACGGAGACTAGAGGACCGTTAAAGATATTTAGCTTCGAAGGATCACTCGGAGGAGAAGAGGCAAAATCTCCAGTTTCATCGAGATTTGAACAGAAGTTAGTCCCACGAATCAGTTGCGGTCAGTGACAAAACGTTGAATTTATTGATGTCAGTACATAGAGTTTATTGATCACATGGTGTATTTAATAACATACGGGGCAAACACAAAATTGGCCAAACTTTTACTTTTTTTTTTTTTACTTATGGCTTTACGCCTTGTCGACGTCATTAGAGGCGGGATGGGACTGGACAAGGAACGGGAAAGAATTCGGCCATGGTCTCTTGAAGGAAACATCCCGGCATTCGCCTGGAGCGATTTGGGGAAACCTTGAAAAACCCAAATCTGGATGCCCGGACAGGGATTCGAACCGGCGTCCTCCAAAATGCGAGGCCAGAGCGCTAACCGCTCACCCACCACGTTCGGTCAAACATGTTTTTAACTACTGTGTTAATGATGCAACAATATTACGTCAAAAGTCGAGAGCGACGGCAAAGGAAAGGAAAGGACGGATGTTCTGTAACAGCATATCACTACGCAAACTGCAGCAGTGCTGAAAAAGCGTATTGCAACAAAAAACTGAATAAAACCCATGAAGTTACTATCCCTGACATATTGGTGCTAACATCGCTTGGAATTTGCATTCGATAAGTGAAACATTCTTGAAACTTTAAAAAAAAAGAATAAATATAAAGGTGTTTGCTTGGATGCACGAAAGTGAATGAAGTTTCTACAGAACCAGCCTTCAGGTGGCTATTAGGTCAACAAAGAAAAGGTTGCACCAGTTCGTGCTGCACGTTGGTAAAAAAATAAACATTTTAATTTGTTTTACAATGGATTGTTAGGGAAGAATCATTTCTGGGACTACGATAGGGAGAGGAGGTCTGAAAATTTCCTGCCCTTGACCACACAAAATAAATTATTCTAAGTATTAATGAAGAATAAATTTAAAGAATGTGCTAAGAAATGTTTGTATCAAATAATGATATAAAAATTTTCGTAAAACTAAATGCTTCAAAGTTTGAAAGTAACAAAGCCCATCCATGTTCGAGAACTTTACTGGTGGTCCTCACACTGACATTTGGAACAAAGTAATATGTCCAGAAGGCAGGCGTATTCCACTAAACGTTCGTGAAAACGGTAAAATTATCACTGCAACTACTTTTACAACGTATCCTTGTTTACTGATAAACCAAGTTTCCTCTAAGAAGTTTCCTACTGTGATAACATCAACAGGCAACATGATGCAAATTTAACTACAAGAAGTAGTGAAGTTGTGAACCAACTAGTGAACCTGCAATAAGAACACAATATGGGTGTCAACAGTTATAATCGACATATGTGTACATTTCTAAATCAAACTAAGTCTTAGCGAAACTATTCCTGTATTGCAATATGACTGTCGTTTTGTTTTAAATGCGCCACGTATAAACACTTATCTAGTACAAGATAAGATAGATGTTGCGACTCTTCTAGAAGTGCAACTCCTGCACGAATATAGACATCAAATTCAAAGTGCGTACCATACCTGGTATAGCCGAAGGGTGTTAAAAGACGAATAATCTATTCTCTGAGCACTTGTAAAATTCCTTATTAGTTATTAGCTTACCGACATCTGCTTTATTCGTGATACTATTGTATTGGTTTAATCTTTGTTACCTCGCGTAAGGTCACGAAAATATCTTTGCCTCCATTCGAATAACGAACCAGTTTCTAGTTGAACTTTTCAAAAGTTTGATATTTTAATAATTTCACATATATCCATAACACACCAAAAAAGTTGCTGTTAAAACGATGCTGCTTTATTTTAATTTTAAACGATCTGTTCATCACATTAGTATCATTTGAACACACAGTGAATAAAGCATACAATGAAAAAAATGCTGAAAATATTAACTGAAAAAAATCAGACGAAAAAAAAAACTAACTAGTTTACACTAGCAGCTGGTGAATCCTGCATTGTGTCAATGCACCTGCTCACATAGCACGTCATTGTGTCCCTGAAACCGGATCTGCCAGCTTGGCACATTCGTAAGAATAAAAGAAACAAAATGAATCTTTCTAGTGACAAAAACGTAACGATAACTTTGAAACCCAGCTAATTATCTTCAAATGCTGTTTAGAAGAGGTGCAATAGATCATATTTGTGTATAATTTCCTAAAATGATTACACCAAAGGTTCACACTTTGACACGAGGCAAAGGTATACTTTGAACAAAGAACTTCGTTGGTCAGAGTTTCTTTGAGCATGTTCACGTACTGAAGAAATGTCCAGAAACTTGAATAAGAGTACGTACTTGTAGCATGAAAATACCTTATTAATTAATTTGAAATGCAGTGGTGAAAAAAATACACTACCACTACTTTGGTTGTATTAAATGCCTGATTTTATACGCACCAAAATAATTTTCTCACGAATGCCTATTAACAAGCCAATACGTACTGATTAACTCTGTATTTTCCCGAACACAGGATGAACAAAATAATTGACATATTTATAGATGAAATAAAAAACATATTACCTGAAACGAAAGACAATGACATTCGCAAACAGGTTCATTAAAATTATATGTTTGCACAGTGTTTTACGTGCTAATACCAGCCAAGTATATAAAATTCGCAATGAGGCATATGATATTCAATTGTAATAATTACACAGAGATTTCGACATCAGCAGAAATTTCATGCTAATAAAAATATAGCACCAAGAATAGGTTGGCATCGGGTTTCACCTTATCCCTTCCTTCGTTTTTCATTAGTTAACAACGTAAAAGCAACAAACTTCATTGATCACAAACCCGTTAAAGCTACATACAGCAGTAACACATGGAAGACAGAGCGAATCTACCCAACTTAAATTCCGCCGTCTTTGACGGATGTCATGGAGAGCTTGAGTATTCGAAAAAATCAAACGAGCACGAACGTTGGATTGCTGGACAATAATGTGGCGAAAAGAGGATGTCGAACTCAGCAAGGACTTCATGAAACGCCTGCCTGTACATTGTACCAGTCACTCTGGACTTCGCGAAAATTGAGTTTTGGTGTGAATAATATGACCATAAATGTGTAAGAGGATCCCGTATTGTTAGATACTCTGTCAGAATTATATGAAGACAAAACAAAAGATGGATTCAAGTATATTGGTGTTTGTTCAAAGATTTTTAGGTAAAAGGCAAGGATGAAAAAATTGTAGGAGGTAAATAAACACACATTTCTTTTCAAATAATTTATGAGTTAAATAATTATTACAACAGCTTATGAAATTGCCGGGGTACTTTCCCTACATTTCTAATGACGTAATCTGAAATTAACCACGAAGTTTTGCACATTTGCTTGTCTAGAATGATCATTCCCACGCCATTGTCTTCAAGTTTATAACTGCTCAACGTATCTTCTGGTTCAAATCAGTGGGGGTTTTGTTTCTTCCAATGAAGTTTTCGACAATCGATAATTAATCTTATAGTACTTCTGAAGTTTGGGATGTTTTATATAGAAGTGGGTTTTTCATAAAATGTTAATAATGACGAAAAATTTTACAAAATGACAGACGCAACAGGAAAAACAAGACACCTACATTATTTTTAAGTAACACAAAACTTAATATTTTCCATCATTAAACTCATCTATAGGGGAAAGGGAGCTGAAAATACAAAATTCCTTTAGTTTTCTATTGACTCGCGTACTTTGTATAGTTAAATTTTCATTTGAAGGTAGGGGAGTCAGACTGGGACTAGCTACCTAGAGCAGCCTCATACTACAAAAAGAGTAAAAATGTGTATGAATCTTGAGTGGTTATGTAGAGAATTTGCCATCGGGGGATAAGCCCAACCGCAATTAAAATTAAACACTATGACAGGATGTAGCCAGTACTGTGTCAATCATTTTTATATACTTCCACACACCTTAAAAAAGAAGCACATCAATTGTTTCAAATAATTTAAACTCCCGCTCCACGCAACAATCGAAAGAGACTGGTGAGGGCGCTTCTGACATCCGTCGAAAAGAAAGTCCAAGTGAGGGGACATCCATAAATTACATGATTTGTTTTTCCGGATTTCTGGACTACCCCCCCCCCCCCTCTCTCTCTCTCTGGTGAGACTTCGTGAGAATTGGTCCGACACCCACTTTACGACGAAATACCCCCCTAAAATCGACTTTCGCGTCAGTCGTAGACTATTTTTTTAGCTCTACAGTCCTACAAAAATTTCCAAAACCTCACGTGATATTCCCGTTGACAGATTTTGCCGGTCAACCCCCCCCCCCCCAATTTCACCTCACGTAATTTATGGACGCCCCTTGACAACCAGCCACTCGTCCGCCATTTTTGAGGGATGTGCAGACTAAGGAGAACGTCCGCCCATTTTCACGCTCGCGTGACACTGGCCTAATTGCCTAACAGCGCAGACGGTTTTGGGGAGCATAATCAACAACATCAATATCATCATCATAACCATCATACGGTAAGAGAAAGAAGCGAGTGAATGCTACAAGCTGTTATTCGTATAAGCTTCTAGCAGTATTTGATAGTGATGAAATAAAGTAGTAACTATACCTGCGTACTTGCAAAATAATACAATTAATCTCTTTCAGACCAGTACAATGGCACCAGAATTGGCGTATTCAAGAATATTAAAAAGGAAAGAGCAGATTTTGCATTTTTATTTCTCACAAACTATACAATACAAATACGTGCCACACAACTGGATAGAGGATGGTTCAAAGTTTGTACTGTAAACCCTGCCCATTAGTTACAATCGCTGCCGCCAAAGGCGCTGTTGTCCGTTTGCGTGGAAATGGTGACTCCACAGGTGAAATTGTTTTGTGTGCTACAGTATGCAAAAAGTGAATCCATTGTCGATATGCAGCATGCATTCCGTCATATGTTCAATAAATTGCCACCTTGTCATGAAAAGATTTGCGATTGGCATAAGAATTTAAGATAGATAGAAAAGTGAAAAGCACTGATCGTCCTCTAATGCCATATGAAGATGTGGAGGTATCCGAAATGTTTTCGCATGAAGGCCTAGGTAATCCACTACAATAAAACCTGAGAAATAAAAATGCAAAATCTGCTCGTTTTTTAACAACCTTGTAATAGGATAACACCACCACACATCCACGCTTTGGGCCACAATCAAAAGAGCACTAGGACTAACAAAAGACTACTTCCAAAGGTTAAATACGCAGGGCACAAAAATGTTTGGGCCGGGTGATAAGTTTTTATGATCCCAAAACTTTTTTTATGAAACATGGTCCTTAAACCGAAAAAGCTGATGGAGAGTCAGTCGGTGTCAAGTCATGAAAAAAAGAGTTTTATTTATTCCGGAAATATACATTTATGTTTTCGAGAACACAGAGGACATTCCTATCTATAGAGTAGGCGGCCTGGTAGATGAGTGGTTAAGGCATTCACCCTCAAAGTTCTGGGTCCCGGGTTTGGAACCTTATGGTGATAGTAATTTTTAACACTTATCATATGATCTACACCCGGGCGCTCCGTGGTTCTGAATCCACGACGGAGACTGAATTCGTAGCAAGTCGAAATACTGTCACTAGCTAGAAAGACCACACGAATTTACAAAGCGTCGGTTAAAATTTATCTGAAGTTATGAAGACGAATCGGACACCTTTGAGAACAGGTCATCCATAAAGTATTCGGTTATGAATAGTCTTGTGGTGTTAAGTTGTGGTGCCTGTTTTATATGCCTCGTCGACTCACTGGAACGCCCACCGAGTTGGCTTTCCCCAAGCCTAGCTGTAAGGTCCATTAGGCGACGCGGCAACAGAAGATTTCACCTCTAAGTGGCACCGGCAGATAACAAGTGGAAATCGTGTAGAAGGCATTTACGTTAACATTGTTTTCTCGATTACACCGAAATGGACTTAATCAAGGCTTTTTAAGGAAAACAATTTTGTTCCATAAATTACGACATCGTAGCCTCTAAAAATCATTAAAAATTGTTCTTTATATTTTACGAATACTTTCAGTTACGTTTAACATATTTTGACTAAATTTTTTCCATCTCGAGAGACTGGTGTGGCTGTACTCCAACAATATATACAGCGAACTAAGTTTGTAGGAGGCGTAACTTAACTACATGAAGTGTTTTTTCTTAAATTTTGACCACACCCTCCCCCTAACGTGATAATGATCTCGTAATTTTGAATTTTTGTAATTTTGACGTGAGACTTATCGACAGCCTCTTCTCTTAAATTTTATTTGGCGAGAATTTGCCAACCCCCCCCCCTCCATTTTGAGCTCACGTCTTTAATGGGCGCCCACTTACCAAAATGGTAGGTTTATAATAGCTCCGCAAACCTCACGCAACAGCAGCCTCCTACCTGTGACAAAATACGGTAACTCCCAACCAAACTTGCTTAATAACTCATTTCTGCACCATTTTAAAAATACTTAAATGATGCAGAATAATTCTCTTTAATGTCTCAAGCTTTCTAATTTCTTCTAAAACGTTTATTTATTATTTAAGACTTTACTCTTTCGTGCAGGACTATTTTTCGGACTAGGCGGCGTCCATTAATTACGTTAGGTGAAATAGGGGGGGGGGGGGATGTCCGGCGAAATCTCACGACACCTAACCAAGACCGAGCGTGGTGGTGTAACGGATAGCGTTCTGGCCTCGCATTCGGGAGGACGGCGGTTCGAATCCCCGTCCGGGCATCCAGATTTGGGTTTTCCATGGTTTCCCCAAATCACTCCAGGTGAATGCCGGGATGCTTCCTTCAAAAGGCCATGGCCGAATTCCTTCCCATTCCTTGCCCCCATCCTTTCCCGTCTCTAAAGACCACGTTGTTAAAAAGGGACGTTAAACTGTTACAAAAAAAAAACCTAACCAAGGGGGAGGGAGGGGGGTCACCGGAAATCTCACACGAGGTTTTTAAATTCTAGTAGGGCTGTAGAGCTAAAAAAAGTGGTCTAGGGGGTAGGTACACTTATCAGGTATTATTCACAAAAACAGTTTATAGTTTTGGCTTCATTTTAGTGAAAAAATTATTTCAATATCTTCAACAGTGTGGGAATTATGTGTGATTAAGCAATGCCCTGCACAATTGACAGCCATTTAAATCTTAGTGCACTTGAAGGTGATCCAAATCTTTAACCTTAAATATCTCAAAACAGCAATTCATCAAATGGTTTTGAAGATAACTTTTTTCCATATGCATAGATCTTTTTCAAATTTGCAGGACATGTTCTACATACTAAGTACTACAGTTTGAACCATTATTGTTTATGCAGGGTTTCCCAAATGAAAAATATGCCTTTATATTTAAGCAAAAAGAAGCAAAAATTTTAATTTCTTGACAAAAAATTATTAATAAAAAATATAGAGTTAAATATGTTATATTATAGGCTCAACTTGTTGCCTTGATATTAGTTTACAATATTAAAAGAACATTTCTGAAAAATTTCAAATACTATGCCTTTTATCTTTAAACCCTTTACAACAATATTTTTTCACTGTCGATTTGGATGGTACATTATCCTATTGTTAAACAATATTTTTATTTTAAAAATCAATTTTCATATCTAACTATAACAGTTTTATGGAGCTATGAAATTTGAACCCTCAAATTTAAATAGATTTGGAGAAAATGACATCTCAACTTTATCAAATATTTGTATGTGTTAGGTGTAC
This sequence comes from Vandiemenella viatica, assembly GCA_031002005.1. Classification (NCBI taxonomy): domain Eukaryota; kingdom Metazoa; phylum Arthropoda; class Insecta; order Orthoptera; family Morabidae; genus Vandiemenella; species Vandiemenella viatica. Next base: position 30,643,558 of record CM061921.1, read on the forward strand.
CTACCCCCTTAAGGTCTGCAAATGACGCGAAAGTAGACTTTGGGGGGGGGGGGGGTTATAACCGACTTTGGAAGCATGAGACCTAAAAAAAAAGTCTAAAAAAATTACGAGGTAGATTACTAGGGGTCCGTCAAAATCTCACGTCATTTTAGAGGGGGGGGAGTCAGACCAGATCTCACGAAGTCTCCCCAGAGGAGTAGGGGGTCCGGAATTCCGGAAAAACACCTCACTTAATGGACGCATTTCACCAATATTACTCCATTCACTGCAACTCTTTACAACTTCTTCGAAAAAATGTTTTCAAAACCGCCATCCAATACTTTTACGTAATAAGTATGACATTTTTTAAAACCCATTACTATCAGAAATCACCCTTCCCCAAATATCTCAAACGTAAAAGTTTTTACTGTGATAATCATTTCCAATAGAATTTTCCATGAAAACGAGCATATACCGACTAATACCTGTCTTAACATTACGAAAGTTCTACTTTTCGTCAATGTACAAATTAACCCGAGACAACCTATGATTAAGCTTTCAGCCGTTTGCGAATTATGCTGTTTTGTGTAAGAATATGAAATAACAGAAGATATTAATGACACGTAAAGTAACTTTCATGTTAAGTATTAAATTAATAAATGTTTGTAATTGAACGAGGGAGGAAAGGAGAAAATGATATAGAAAAATAAGAAGGGTGCAGTCACTACTTCGAAGGGTGAACGAGAAATGAAAGACTTCACTTAACAAAATGAATCTGAAGTAATGCTACGAAGGCATACAGAAAAGCGAGTGTAACTCTTATGAGGCCTGATCCGTACTGCAAAGATCTGAATGGACATTCAGAAGGGCTGCATGTTTAAGCTCCATTCAATGGAGCTCGCTGAATAACAGACGGCGAAGAGGGGGAAACGCGTGCAATTCCACGTATTCAGACACACATCGGATCAGACCAACATGACTACGATCTGCTACGGGCGCATTTTCCTACGAAGAGTCTTCAAATCCGGCACAAAATTTCTTCAGCTTTTTTTTTTTTTTCCTCTCACCTCCGCTGGGACTTTTTCTGCCGCTAACCAGACCTAATACCAGTTTGAAGGCGTCCATTAATTACATGAGGAGTTTCTCCGAAATTCCAGACCCCCCTCCCATCTGGTGAATTTTGGTCAGACCCCCCCCCCCCAAGATGACGTAAGATTTTGACGGGAACCCCCCTCCCTCCTACTCTTAGTTTTTTAAGACCTTTATTTTATAGCTCTCCTGCGTCCCAGGACTGTGATTGCCCCCCCCCCCCCAGGTCGGTTTCCGCGTCGATTCTAAATGCTACACCTCCCCCCCTTTTGTGTAACTTTTTTAAAAGTATGTGTGGAGCACAGCACTTTATGGTAGCGAAACATGGAAAAGAAAGGAATACAGAAAAGAAAGAAAATTGAAGCATTTGAAATGTGGTGCTACAGAAGAATGCTGAAAATTAAGTGGACAGACAAAGTAAGAAATGAACGAGTTTTGGAAATGATGGGTGAGGAAAGAAGTTTGTGGAAGAAGCTTACAGAAAGAAGAGACAGGCTGGTAGGTCATATTTTGAGACATTCTGGATTGGTTAATTTGCTCGTGGAGGAAACAGTCGAAGGTAAGAACTGTAGAGGAAGACAGATTAGAATATATGAAGCAGATAATTGAGGACGTGAGTTGTAAGAGGTATGTAGAGATGAATAGGTTAGCACAGGATAGGTAGGGATGGAGGATGCATCAAACCAGTAGATAGACTGACGAAAGGGGGGGGGGGGAAAAAAACTGTCCTTCAAGAATTTTAGAAGTTTACGTGAGATTTCCGTCGACCCCTTCCCCCTTTTTGAGATTTGTTGAAATTTTGTTGGAACCCCCCTCCCCCTATTTCACCTCAAATAATTAATGGACGCCCCCTTCCATTCTCTGAATAAAAATTAGTACTTATTCAATCTGACAGCACGTCATAGCAGTGTTTTCTCACTATTTTCCCTAATTAAATTAAATCTTTTACTTGCTTCTATCCTGAGTAAATTTCATCATCTTCACATAGCCAATACAACCAACACAATTATCTGTTTCACATCCTGTTGTACAGTTCCATGAAAAATTAATCAGTCTCACATATACTATAACATAACGCGTCATCCTATCTGTTCTTTTTGCAAGATTATTTCACGAAATACTTTTCTCCGTTCCTTTACATCAAATATTAATTTCACATTCATTAAATACACTCTTCTCGGGATTCCAGCCGCTTGTAAATTTCACAGTTATGAGACGTTCCGAAGGCGTTTCTCTCTGCACTCATTTTCAAGCAAATGTGTAACTGTTATACCTTTGGCTAAAAATGAGGGCAGACGGACACCCTCGAAACGTCTCATAACTGACATTTACAAGCGGCTGGAATCCCGAGAAGAGTATTTATTTACAACACCGTGAAAAGCTTCGTTCTTACTTTGCATTCATTTAAAAAATAATTTTATATCTTTTTTATATCGCCAGAATTCGAAATCTCCTGCATTAAAATCTACTTCCATAAAGCACTTTTTTCCATAAATTTAATAATAAAACGCTCTTTCGGAAACCTAGATAGTTTCTTCCTTTGAAGAAGACTACTTTTGGTTAACTCAGTGTAAGGTTAAGAATTGAAAAAAATGTAACCGACTAACTTGTGGTTCCCCATAGCATTTTCGTATTTTCTTCCCATTTAAGATAGACTGCATTTGCTGAGCTATTGCAAGCACCTCAACATATTACCGCAAAGGAGAGCCCGTCGTAGATTTTGACAAACCATTCGGCCCTGGTGTCTTTGACGATAGGAAAACACGAAACTTCAATTCCTCATGGGAACAGTTTGAAAAATAATCAACAAAAATCCACTTTCAATATTATTCACTAGGTATATTTCGTAGTCAGTTTTTTTCCCCGAGCTTTTACAATATTAGCTTTTCGGCAGGGCCAGCGTTAGGGAGGGGTAAGCGGGTCAAAAGTATCCGGGCCCGCCGGCTGATGGGGGGCCCCCCATCACCGACTGTAGGGGCCCTCAGGCCATGAAGCCAAGAATCCGCCCATTGTCGGCCGGCCAGTTTGTAGAGCTTAAAAAAAAAAAAATGGTCACCCATTTTACCCCGGGCCCGAAATTCCTAGCGCCGGCCCTGCTTTTCGGTAAACACAATTTCAAAATCACAAGAACAAATATACAACTACTTTTTGTCAGTCGCCTCTCAGGGACGCTATATGCCAACAATCAATGTCCTGCGGCCATCTCACTTCACACACACCTTGCCGCCTTATTACGTCAACTACAACTGCGGCAGTATTACCAACTGCTAACATTGAAATCGTATTCTACCAACTTAAACTATTCATTAGCTAAATTACAAACTACTAACCGTGGAACCTCGCTTTACAGAACATGAGATACACGAAATACAGAGATATAACGATATATATAACGATACATATAATGATACATATATCGTTATACCAGGTACAGATTCCGGCGAATGAGAGAGGGCGTTCCAGCCTGATATTGCGAGGTCTAGTGTTCAGATTTTGATAGGGTTAGTTAGCATGGTTATTGTAGACCCATTACCGTTCCCTTGGTCGTCGGTTAGCTAGTCCGGACAGACTTCCCTTCCTGTCCGCTGGCCTCTTAGCATGACACTGCTAACTGGCGATGACGCGTACGCGACAGTCAGCACTAAAAATATAGCTAGGAGGGCGTACAAAGCCTTATCAATAACGCCGCTGACCCAGCACCCAGATGCCCCTTATAAAACATACGTGCTAGGCAATTGGAGCACAAGCGCATTGGCATTCGCATTTAGTATGTCGCAGTAAATATCCAAAGAGTTAATTAAACACTTTTAGTAATAATGATACCAATCACAGTAGATTAAATATAAAAACAGGATCGGATGCAATAGGAGAAGTAAGTGAATTCTGCTACTTGGGAAGCAAAATTAAAACCGATGGCCAAAGCAAGAATGATGTTAAAAGCAGAATAGCACGAGCAAAAAGAGCCTGCATGAAAAAGAGAAATCTTTTAGTTTCAAATATTGATCTAGGAGTTGGAAAGAACTTTTTAAAACTCTACGTGTGGAGCACAGCACTTTATGGTAGCAAAACATGGACTTCAGGAATACCAGAAAGAAAGAAAATTGAGGCATTTGAAATGTGGTGCTACAGAAGAATGCTGAAAATTAAATGGACAGACAAAGTACGAGATGAACGAGTTTTAGAAATAATGGGTGTGGAAAGAAGTTTGTGGAAGAAGCTTACAGAAAGAAGAGACAGGTCATATTTTGAAACACGCTGGATTGGTTAATTTGTTAGTGGAGGGAACAGTCGAAGGTAAGAACTGTAGAGGAAGACAGATTAAAATATATGAAGCAGGACGTGGGTTGTAAGGGATATGTAAAGATGGAGATGTTAGCACAAGATAGGAAGGGATGGAGGATTGCATCAAACCAGTCGAAAGACTGATGACAGAAAAAAAGAGAAATAAGTAATAAGTTTTATTGTTACTCTTCACTTGCATCTTCATTTCCAATACAACATCAAAAATGCTTTGAGATAGGTTACATTAGTATAACTTTCCTTAAAAAGTGGACAAAGAATTTTAAAAGAGGGTGGGAATATGAATTGTGCCGAGTGAATATTTTCTTTAATTAAAAAAAATTCAAGTGTTTGGAAGACTAATAAAATTGAGATTACCAAATTCAAATAAAACAGAAAGCCGGCCATTATAGAGTTTGATTTTTATACTTAAATTATCTACATTACCTAAACAAGAACAGTGACAGTGAACAGCTGCCTCGAAAGATATTTCTTGTTCCATACTTGCGATTCAATCTGGGAGCCATGTTAGATATTTCAGTAATATTATTGAGCTGCTGTTGAATCTTTGTCACTCAAATTCCAACACATAATGTTAATACGAAAATATTTCAGAGTTGGAGTGTTTTAGGACCCTTTGTGAATTATTTAGTATAAAATCTCTATCCACTGTATTCGACTGCTAAACCGACATTTACATCGAACGTCAGGTGGCGCACCGAATTATGTCTGAAGCTTAGTACCTTTTTAAATGTCATGCAAGGAGGTATGGAGTAAAAGGAAGTTAAGTGAAGCATTTTAAATTTATTGAAACAGAAAGGTGATCAAAATAAAGTTGTCTTATAAAGTACTAGACGAACTCGCTCAGGAAATGATTACTGAAAGAAGGAGGTGGTAAAATAATTGTTTGGAGCACAGCACTTTATGGTAGCGAAACATGGACTTTAGGAATACCAGAAAGAAAGAAAATTGAAGCATTTGAAATGCGGTGCTACAGAAGAATGCTGAAAATTAAGTGGTCAGACAAAGTAAGAAATGAACGATTTTTGGAAATGATGGGTGAGAAACGAAGGTTATGGAAGAAGCTTACAGAAGGAAGAGACAGGTCATATTTTGAGACATGCTGGATTGGTTAATTTGTTAGTGGAGGGAACGGTCGAAGGTAAGAACTGTAGAGGAAGACAGATTAGAATATATGAAGCAGATAATTGAGGACGTGGGCTGTAAGGGGTATATAGAAATTAAGAGGTTAGCACAGGATAGGAAGGGTTGGAGGCTTGAATCAAACCAGTCGAAAGACTGACGACAGAAAAAAAAAATCTTACAAGAAGAAAAGATAAGATTGTAGGATATGTTTAAAGACGTTCGGGATTTGCTGCTGGTAGAGAATAGTTAGAAGAAGTGTGTAGGAAGATAAAGATTAGAGTTTATTCGGTAGATGATTAAAGTACGATATACTGAGCATGTGTACATGAAGGGAAACAATACGAAGCTGTACTTGAAATATTTTAAACGAGATTTTCAAATAGGAATAAGCATTTAGAACATAAGAAACTTTTTATTCAACAAATAAATTTAGAGTAGCCAAATGCTGAGTATATAGGGCTGGGAAATGAGGCCAGTGGTTTGAAGCAACTACCACATTATGTGGTTAGGCTCAAAAGCAGCCTGCATTACGAAAATTCACAACACTTCTGGAAAGAATGTCAACACAACACCTTAATGGCTTCTGAAGGAGTCGCTGCCGATAAATACAGTCCACGTCATCCTAATGGCATCAACTGCGCAAAAGTTACAGCGATCATAACATTTATTTTTATTCGAAATCTGCAAGGGCAACAAATAAAATTATATAAGAACGTGAAGTGAGGAATTTTACATGTTCTGTTAATGGTTCGGGTACTTCAAGTATGAATATGTCCGCCAGTTCAGTTGACGGGGAGGGGAATCCGTTTTGTGTATGTGACGTTATACATAACATCTGATGTAGCCTGGGATTGCACTCATACACAGACAAGAACAATGAAGGAATTTTCAGAGCAAATTTCAGCGCCATTCAGATTCTCTCTGCTCATACACATGCTTGTCTGTTTCTGTGTCATGTAAATTAAATAGAAGAATGGTTCAGTAAAATGTAAAGAAATTACTTGTAGCTTTAGGCCTCGTCGACGTCGAGGTAATTAGAGGCGGGATGAGACTGGGGACAAGGAACGGGAAGGAATTCGATCATTGCCTTTTGAAGGAAGCATCCCGGCATTCGCCTGGGGTGATTTGGAGAAACCATGGAAAACCCAAATCTGGAAGACCGGACGGGGATTCGAACCGGCGTCCTCCCGAATGCGAGGCCAGAGCGTTAACCGTTCACCAACCACGCTCGGTTTAGTCAAAGATCCGAACCCTACTGATAAGTGTTTTTTGTTTGTGAAATGTGTAGTTTATGAGATGGAGACGGGACCATCCTGGCAGTCACCTTCATGGCTGCGTAATCGGCCTAAAATTCAGTCTTTGACGGCCTGTAAGTGTGGGCCCGGCCCCATTGTACCTCGCCTCAGTGCACTAAGCCACGCTGGCCGGCAAGTAAATGGTCAACTCTTAATGTGATTATCTTAGAAACCTTTACATAACCTAAATGCTTCTTGCCCTTATAGGATTAGTATATTGGGTAAAACGAATTACGAAACAGGAACTAGGAGAACAACGGCAAAGTACAAACACTAACCAACAGTACTCATGAATTAAGCACCACCCGCAGCTTTAGACTAAGAGATAAATTTGACTTGCTAACAGCAACTTTGCGTTCTCTCAGAATGTACCCTAATGTAGCCTATACAAAATCAGGAAGAAAGTGAATAACGAAGCAAGAGAACTTCTGTATTTCCTTATGTTTTCTCTTTTATTTTCTTATTGCTTTACGCCTCGTCGACGGCTAAGGGGATATCCATAAATTACGTAAGGTGTTTTTCCGGACCCCACCCTCTGGTGAGATCTGGTCCGTCAGACCCCCTCCCCTAGAAATCGACCTCGCAACTTTGAGACTTTTTTTTTTTAGGTCTCACCCATTCAAAGCCGGTTACACCCTCAATTTTCGACGAAATACCCCTGTAAAGTCGACTTTCGCGTCATCTGTAGACCTCTACAGTCAAAAAAAAAAAATCCGTGGCTGGGAACAAGGAACGGGAAGTAATTCGGCCATGACCTATTGGAAGGAAGCATCCCGGCATGCGCCTGGAGTGATTTTGAGGAAAGCATGGAAAACCCAAATCTGGATGCCCGGATGGGGATTCGAACCCGCGTCCTTCCGAATGCGAGGCCAGAACGTTAACCGTTCATCCACCATGCTCTGTGTTTTTTCTCAACTCTTTGTAAGTTTAGAAGGCAAACACGCATTACTTTACGAGGGAATAGAAGTGTCATCAATCTGCGAAATGTTTAACCCGATACTAGTGTTCGTATAATTAACCTGATCGAGAAATGCGCATCTATGGAGCGATTTTCACAGGTGTGAACTCGTGAAAATTCCAGAATTCGCCTAGGTATTCCCGGGAAAACTTCCTAGAAGCCGTTATCAGAATTGTTTCACCACAAGTACAGCAACATTCTAAGGCCTTGCGTCACGAAGACTTAACCGAATAGTATGGTTCTCAGCACCGATGACTTCATCAGATTCCTGTCTGGCACACTGTCTCACCCAAGAAATATGTCGGAGTCATGCTTCCCAGAGCTCGTCGTACATCTGTATTTCTTACTTACTCTGTTGCACAGAATCCTATTACCAGCTCCACGCTCAGACAGAAACATGGATATTACTAACGAATGAAAACAATCTACAATCTGAACCTTATACAGGTGGTATTCAGCTACATGTTATCCCGTGGGGTTTTGTCCTTTATTAGTCGGTCATTCGAAATTTTTTACTGAATTTCGTAAAAATTCGTGACACTATAATAGAGTGGAGAAATTATATTTATAGTGTCTAATAGCGAACTATCAAAGGAGTTTCCTGAGAGAAATACGTAGAAAATAATAGCGTTTTAAAAATTCTAAAATGCGATTTGACAACTGTATCTGGGACAACGTACTGATTGGAAGGAATGTGGATGACATTAGGTGAAGATCAGTTGTGTAATAAAATGAGGCGCAATGGAAGCAATTCTAGCACTAATAAAAAAAATCGCACGCTACTATAAGGGATTTTTGGACAAAGTCTTTTAGAAATCTTAAATGGAACAGGATATTAGGTTCAAAACATCAACACATATATTAAATTTGTATGCAGAAGCTGTCGAGGAAATTAAAGAAAAAGTTGAATGCGGTATGAAGACGATAATCGGTATACTGCGATTTGCTGTCACCATTGTCCTGCTGACAGACTGGATTGACAATATTGAACATTTTCTGAATTGAATCCAAGAATAATTTGAAAAAATTTAAACCAAAGCAAGATAAAAAAACTGAATGTAACGGAAATAACCTTAGAGTAAATATAAAAAATTGGGTCAGATATAGCGGAAGAAGCAATAGAATTCTGTTATTTAGAAAATAAAATTATATCTGATGGACGAAGCATGAACCATCTCAAAAGTAGAATAGCATTAGAAAAAAAGAGCGTTCAGAAACAAATCTTTTATCAAAACTTGACCATGATGAGAACACAGGGAGAATTGTATATGGTAAAACCAGCAGAGAGAATGACGACAGAAAAAATTGATTTTACAGTGCTGATCCCCAGGAGAGAAAGTTTTCAAGGAATACCAAAAACGAAAAATACCAATACTTCGCCCTTTGCGAAGTGGTAATTTTCCTCAACATATTAAAAAAATGTATGTAATAAGGATGTTTCATTTGTAAAAAAAAAAAATTCGTAAATCGGTTCCAAAAACTCCACAAAATTCCATTATTTTTTTTTTATTTCCTTCAAATTTTGTTTAGATGCTTCCCTTTCCCCACCAATACGCATCATCTGTAATGCTTTTGTTTACGATTAAGGAAAAGTGGAAGAAACGTTTATCAACACCAGTACAACCAATTATACTCTTTGTTCCCAGTTCCTACATTTGTACATTTATACAGAGACGTACTCTAAATTTACTTCACAGCTCCAGAATTTTTAGTCCTAAATTGCGATATACTTAAGACTTTTATGCAGTAGTATGAGCTGACGGTTTAACCCGTGTGTGTGCATTGCATGCCAAGCTAGTGAGGCATCTTCTGCCTGAACGTAGGGAAGCTTATCTCCCACAGCCTCTAAAAGCCGGGCCTGAAACTCTGCCTCCCCAACAGTAAAGAGCTTTGATAAAAATAGCTTCTTCCCGGTAAGGGCAATAAGATAATACCCCCACCAGACGCCCTGACCATAAGAAAACAGTTGCTGGCACCTTCAAGTTCAGAAAACTTATATTTACTGTTGAATACCGCTTAGTGAAATATGGATGACTTTTTCCCTCCTGACCCCACAAAAACAATAAACAAAATTTATACGTAACAGTGAGTATGAATGAGGCTCTCTACCTCTCATTTTAAAAAATACGTGGTTTAACTTTGCAATAAGGTGTTAATAATACGTGTATCAAAACATTTCTGCTTGCTTTCGTAATATTCCTGAAACTAGGGTATACGTTGTAGTTTCCACTTTCAGAAATGTTCAGTTTGTGCAGTATCGACTGAAAACTTTTTGGTATTTTTGACCAAACCTGTTTTGACAGAGCCACAAGTCTTTATATCTTGAAACATGGTGCAATATACCACTTAAAATTAAATTCCGTTAGCTTCAAATTAAACACAAAAGCAATTTTTCAGCTCCATCAAAAGTTTTCCGTTTAATTTCTGTGACAGACCGGGACGAAAGCAATGGGATTTCAAGTTATTTAACTTTCCTGAAAAGAAAAATTACTGTTAACTTCGTACTTTCATTTTATTGATACCGATTCCATTCTTCAGAGTAACCGGTTTAATGGGCAGCCTTTTTATTATTATTTTACGTATCACCGACAACGAAGTCGTTATGGACGGGATTATGGGAATGGAAATCAGATATTTCGTAAGAGCTAATCCCGCATTCACCTGAAATTGTTTCAGCAATCTGTCGAAAAAACAAAATCTGTATGGTTGGACCTGATATAGAACCAATTCAGAATTTAACCACTCTGCCACCAGGCTATGTCCTTTCTGACAGTACAAATTCAGTCGGTTTTTCTATTTTGCTATCATGTATATTCAGAACTACCTCAGCAATAAAGACTTCAGTGACAGAACGTTGCTTGCCATTTCAGGAATACGAAGTTAGAAACTACGCTGCCTGTAAAGAGTATGCTATTTGTACCCAGGTTTCGTCTGGCTATGGTTGTACCGGCGTTAAATACATCGACAATGGCAACAGCCCCATCAATTAAAGTGCTTCACTGGTCTGCGTTCCGCAACAATTTACGTCCAACCGGGCTCATTTCACCATGTTTCCGCATCACCACTCAATCAATGAGGCGGAAGATGAAAGGACTCAATTGTTCGGTCGCTGCTGATAGAAAAGAATTTGCAGTACTTGGGGTGCGATTTTAAAGTAGGCGTGGTGACCTAGCTTTATAACTTTTATATAAAAAAAAGTCCTATCTGGTCTCCTGCCTCCAAAAGGCCGCATCATTGAATTGGCGGACACTGATGGATTCTTAACGTATGGTTTGAGTTTTCATACTGGTGTTATACTGATTGACTTGGTTTCTAATGACAGTTCTACTCTTGAAATTCACTCAACAGCATATGCAACACACAGCAACAAGGGATCACGTAACCCACACAAGATCGAGTTAGCCCATAAAAAAATTTAAAAATACAAAGAAAAAAATATATTATGCTCCTGGAACCACCAGGCGAGTGGTTGCTACAGCTGCAAGACGGACATTTATAGAAAGATCTCTTCATCAGTCACATGTAGTAACGGAGTGGTGATTTTTTTTTTAAGACATCCAAAATGTATGATGAAAAAACGAGCAAAATCGAAATCACGTTGAAACCGAAATAAGATTCACATTAAAGAACGAACCAAATTACACCATCATTGACTACAGGTTCTTGCCCGCTATTTGTAACAGTTCATTTATTTAACACTTCCGGTTTGATGTAAGATAAGAACTGGAAACTGAGGTTTCTTTGGTCTTCTGAGTAAACTGTACTTCTGATAATCTTAACTGGGCAAGACATAGGACAGGTGGTAGGAAAAGGTTTCAAAGTTCTGCACTTGTTGGAGAGAGTGATGAGGGGATGTACGAGAGAAGTCAAGGAATTGGGTTACAAAACTTTGGGCAGACCATTGCTCGAATATGGTAGTGTAGTATGGGACCCTCATTTTAAGTATCAAATACAGGAGTTGGAGAGGGTGCAAAAAAGGGCTGCTGGATTTGTTTCTGGAAATTATCGCAGAATGCAATCAGTGACGGATATGATAAAGGAGCTGGAATGGGATTCATTGCAAGACAGGAGGAGGATGAGGAGGGTCATGGGAGTGTACAGGGCATATACTGGCGATGAGGCATGGAAAGATATTGCAATAGGTATGAAAAGTAGTGCATGGAAGGGAAAAGATTACCATGACCACAAGGTGGCACTCGATTTCAGGCACAAGGGTGTGGGAAGATTCTCTTTTTTAAGTAAGGGTGTCAGGGATTGGAATGAGTTACCATGAGAAATGAAAACTTTGAAAGAATTTAAAAATAAAATTGGTAGAGGGCAAATGTAGGTAGGTGCAGGATAGGGGGAAGATGGGTGTGTAGAGAAATTACCACCGGAGCCTGTGCTCCATTGCAATTAAATTAAATTAAACTATGAATTAAAAATAAACAATACATAAAAAGTGTGCAATCGTAAGTTTGCGAAACCGTAGTTCAGCATGATAGTTCGTAAAAATTACCTTATAACTTACGTCCACATAATAAATTTTCATTCCGTTCGCTTGGCCAGGCATATAGTCTTGGCACAAAACTTGAAGTTACCCCAATTTCTGTTCACACTTCACAGTATAAACAGTCTAGATAAGACCCGAATGGTACGATGCTTGCATATCAAACGTTCTAGGTCAGAGAAAAGTTAGGTTCGATTCTAATGAAATATTGTTTGTGGTTTTACCACATCATGCGGGAAAGTATATAACACTGGTATTTGGCGTAAAATCTTTTCTTTTGGCAGGAACTGTTTGATTATGAAGATTTCATCCAGATACCAAAAATTATGCTGAAAAAATTTAATGACCTTTTTCGATTTGCTTTCTGTTTCTGCTGATAGTGCAGTGTACCTCTAGTTCAGAGGAATGTAAAATAATTCTCAGAACTGCTCATTACTCCCATTAAAAATAGTCATAATTCTCAAGATTTGTGGAGGGAAAAAAAACAATTACAACTAAAAAAAAATCGGTATTCCACTTTCGTTTTCTTTGAACTTCTATTTCGTTCCATGTTTTTAAGGAATCTGAATTAAATTTCAAATCTTAACAGATTACCGCGAATTAGGAAATTACTGATCTGTACATACCGTATTCGTGAAAAAACAGTGTAAAAGGTCTTTGAAAACGAACTATTTAGGGTGGTCATACCTGCCACAGGTGTGGCAGCATCTGCTCAAGGCACTTCGTACTGGAGACACTCCACTCAACGACCTTGATATCCCGCAGCCAAGTTGAAGTCGAGACATGTACAAGGCGTGGCTCGGTATGTGACGTGGGCTTAGATCGACTGTTATATGGACACAGCCAACTTTGATAGGTCTAAATGATTCAATCCGAGAACCAGACAGACGTCTAGATGAAAGCTATGTGAAAAGAACGCTACTAAACTGCAGACGGAATGATGATTTACGACTTTCTTGATTTTTTGTTTTTACTTTCTTGCAAAGAAATTCCGCGAACTCCAATCCCACACATATAACTGTAATGCGAGCTACTATGAAATACGGAAAAGAGATCAACGTTAACTTCTTAAATCTTCAACAGTTTCGCTCTTAACTATTGTAGAGATAGCGAAGAAATTCACAGTACACTGCATAAAGAAAATCTTGCTACTGTTCTTCAGACTAATCTAACTAGTAAGTGATTACTACATGTTTCTGTATTATTTGGTGTTTTGCTTCTGGAAGAAAGGATTCACACAGCACGATGCAAGCATTTGTCACTCCCAAAAAACGCTAAAAGAAACCTGTTTTGGGTCTGGATTGTGATATACGACAGAACCTCTCCACAACCACTTCAGATCCACTTAAAGCGCAGAGATCGAGCGGTCGTTCCTCAGAGATTAAACCAAGCTCTCTCAAATTTCCACAGACAAAGCGCCTTTAAGAAATTGTGAGCAAATTTAATTCCGTAGTTTTCAGTACTGAAATTTGTTTTATTTTGTTGATGTATGCACTAATTTAAACGCTGTAGCTATCTCTTAATGTTTTTCACCTTTCTACAGAATAACTACTTGTTCTTTCCAGGTTGGCAAAGCTGGAGCAAACTTCCAGACAGTTGACCGCAGCTGATAAAACAACCGCGATTTCCTCTGATAAGCCGAAGAAAGACCTTTTATTCACTGTTCATTCCATCAGTTTATTCAGGCTTAAAACATGGTTCATGTTTTAATAACGGCTAATACAAAAGTACGAGTCACTCAAAACAGTTTTTATATTCGGAGATGGGAATAAGGCAGCCATGGATATTGATGTGGTTTGTTAAGAACTGAAATTAAATCCGATGTGATTTTAATTTTGGTACGTTCTTAATATTTGCTTCCATTGATTTCAGAAAACCATGTAAAACAAACCTGTATCTCAACTGAGGTAAAATTATTGGGCTTTTGGTCCTTAGGACGGTTACTTGAGACTAAACTCACAGGTTTTCCCACTCCTATGAAGTATAAAAAATTTCATGACTGGGATTAAAAACTTTTCTCAGACAGTAAATATACGTTTAGCTTGCCACCCAAACTACGGAAAAAAATATCCAAGTTACAAAAATATTATCGGTTTTTAACTATTACAACGCAAATACTAATAGTGAATTATTTTCTTTAGAAGGCTTGGCGATTCAGTTATTGAGTGAGCTTACCTACGTAAATATCGGCTCCATTCGAATAACCGTAACAGTTCATTAGCACCGAGGCTAAGATTAAAATACAGTGGGCGTTGAGACTGGTTTGGTGACTCGGTTGTGAGATGTCTGGAGACGCAGGGATTTTTTGTTCGAATCTCGTGCTGTATAACATATTGACCACCACTCGAAGTTTTCCTCATGAAGAGACACTTTTCAAACGCTCCGTGGCTACTATTCCTTTGGCGGGTATTCTTACCGGTTCATGTTAAGGCAGGAGTAAAGAATTGCGACAAGTAGTTTAATTTCACGTAATCAGGTATTTAAGCTGAACGAAATTTACTGTCGCCATTTGTATACGAATGATAGATTTTTTTTTATTAGATTCATGAAATGGGTACTTTCGATAGGCAAAGGGAGGTTATCTCAAAACTAGATATAATTATGAAATTACATTCTACGTGAATAGTTTATCGACTGGCCCGATTTTATCAGCTTCCTTGTATTCCATTTCGATGTTGTAAACTCAAAACACATTTTACAGCCTGTCCAATCAATTTTTTGATCCTGCTTCCACTGTTCTCATCCATCATTAAATTGTCTCAAAACTCAAACAACCGCCACGAAGGTACAAACAATCATCTTATGTTTTAAGATTCTTCCTTTAATTTTTCTACATCACTTCTAATACATACATTGGTAGTTAACTGGCTAACATAGTTTGAGAACCGTAATAACAATTGATAGCACGTTATGATTTTATATTTACGCCAGAACAATAACTCGTTTACTTCTCCGCAATTCATACCATAAAAATTCTTGCTCTCGTGAATCCAGTTTTTTATCTTATAGATTTGGAAATAGATGGAAGTCCCATGACTTGTTGCATAAGTTGAATGTTGCAACAAATAGTCGATCCCAGCTTTCCAACTGCCAAGGCACCTTCGCGAGCAGGCTCAAAGTCCTGATGAAAGACTACTATTTCTCATGTAATAAAGGCCTTTAATCACGAAGTTTTCAATCCAGTTTACGAAAGATTGGAGTTTTCTTTTCTGGTGATCGAGCCGGGTGAACGTGCAACTAACCATGGTCTGTGGCCTTCTGGGGGATGCGGTTCGATTCCCGGTCCGGCCAACCAGATTTTAGATTACCAGAAATCACCAAAGGCGAATGCCAGGAAAGTTCTTGAAAGAAGTCATGGTTGAATTCCTACGAGTTCCTTGCCTTCCATTCTACCCCATCTCTTCAAAGATGCCTGTGACACAAAGCTCCAAGAAATAAGAAATCTTTCTGGCGTGCAGTGGCGGAGCTATTAATTGTGAAAGAATCTATTTTAACGGGTACAAACATTGTTTAAAAAAAATCACTTTCACTATGGTTTTTGTCGGCATCCATCTTTTAGAAAGCTTTCTCATATTTAATTACGAACATAAAAATGTACCGTACCATTTCTTCTCATATGCCTACGGCCTCAGCTTTGTTATACACCTTTAATCACCGATCGTCTAGGTCCACGTTACCGAGCGTGGTAGGTGAGCGATAACGTTCTGGCCTTGCTTTCGGGTTCGAATCCCCGTCTGGCCATCCAGATTTGGGTTACCTATGGTTTCCCCAAATCACTCCAAGCGAATGCTGGGATGATTCCTTCAATAAGACCATGACCTCATTCCTTCCTGTTCCTTGCCCCCAAGCCTTTCCCGCCTCTAATCATAAAAAAATCAGTTCCATTTTTTGAAACTTCTCGACGTTTTTATCTGTGATTGCATTTCTGTACCCGCCTAATTTTGCACTCTACATATTTCAACTTTGAATTCCATCAGCGTTTTTTTTTTTTTTTTTTTTTTTTTTACGCCTCGTCGACGGCTAAGGTCATTAGAGGCGGGATGGGACTGGGGACAAGGAACTGGAAGGAATTCGGCCATGGCCTTTTTGAAGGAAGCATCCCGGCATTCTCCTGGAGTGATTTGGGGAAACCATGGAAAACCTAAATCTGGATGCCCAGACGGCGATTCGAACCCGCGTCCTCCCGAATGCGAGGCCAGAGCGTTAACCACTCACCCACCACGCTCGGTATCATCAGCGTTTTTGGTGTATTATTCATCATCATTAACGTCATTCTCTTGTATCATCTTTTGTACGATCACGCTTAAATTCAGCAGACCACTTACTCTTTGTTGAAAATGAAGGAGCAGACTCAATGAACCTTTGCCAATTTTGTATCAATTGCACACGGCGACTATTCCCCCCACAGTTAAATTTGATTTCAACGAGACAAACACAACACCTCTATTTTAATAACTTGCATAAATGAAACTACTTTCCAGATAACGTTGAAACCTTAAGTTCGTGTACCAACCATAAAAAATGGTGCAAATACCGTCTGAGAACTTTTCACCTAAACCTCGTATGTATTTGTTATCAAGTTTGAGTAACGTACAGTTTTATAGAAGGAATGTGGCGACCATCCCTCTATTCTATGGTTGAAAACACAAATGACTAGAAACCAATAAACCGAATTACTGGAACACAGATCTCAAGCCGGGTCAATTGCATCAATCACCCAGCACCCAAATTTGCATTCTCGCACAGGCAGTCCATAGCAGGTGTCATTACAGAATATAAAATAACACACACAATCCAGAGGTAAGCGATTTCCTTGTTGATGCGTTAGACAAGGCAGCTTTAGTATGTTAATGCGACAAATTGGCAACCCAATGCCCATAGCTGAATGGGATTAATGTTAGAAAGCTTGGTAGCCTACTTCGCAGGACAGCTGAGATGTACAGACGTAGTTCCCGCTGAACCATTACGCAAATGGCTGGCTGTTGGCTAGTGGCCCGCCTTATATGGAGATCTGGGACACGATCATGATGACTCATGCGCCTACAGCCTTGTATGGTCAAGGCGTACCACGCCGCTTGGGAAAACATACTACAAAATACACGATTGTGGCATATTTTTTTGGAATGGAACTTTAGTGTTTTACTAGCATTTATCCTCATTTCTCGATCCGTGGCATTTCGCAAACACTTTGTCCTGAAAAAAACCGATGGCATCACAAATCTTTAACGCCATTGGATGTGAGAAGCAAAGTGATTTCCAAAAAGATCGAACTCACCAAGCCCAAGATTTAAACAAAGAGCCTCTAAAATGATTTATCAAGGTGGAAAAACCGTTAATGGAACATTTCTTTAAGTCATTCACAGTAGTTGCAAAAATTATTTTCGAGGGTCTAGACAGTTGTTAAATTTGCGAATAGTTCGTCCGAAATTGGGGGACGGGGTGAGGAGGAATGCTTTACAAGAATTAATCAGAAACCTTTTTTTATATATACTTGAGATAACGGCCCTACCCCATACTTTTTCAATACATTATGGCGAATAGAAAATGTTCAGCGTTGCTATACAATAGCAGCCGATTCCATGGAAATCCAGCTTATCAGGAGCAGTTACGACATTTCTAAATTTAGCCGCCAGGATGTCGCTAATCACGTCTCGATTCGCCCTTTCTTCAGTGTAAGAACAAACAGTACGTACGTCGAAAAAAAAAAAATCTTTATAGCTTTAGGTGATAAAGAAATTACCGACTTTTTTTTTTACTTATGGCTTTACGCCTCGACGACGTCGAGATCGTTAGAGGCGGGATGAGACTGGGGGCAAGGAACTTGAAGGGATTCGGTCATGGCCTTTTTGAAGGAAGCATCCCGATATTGGCCTGGAGTGATCTAGGGAAACCATGGAAAACCCAAATCTGGATGCCCGGACGGGGATTCGAACCGGCGTCCTCGCGAATGCGAGGCCAAACCGTTAACCGCTCACACACCACGCTCAGTGAAACTAACTACGAAAGTGTCCCGATCTATCTGCAAGCCGAGTAAGCTTACAACATTGTTCACCATATTTTTCCATTCGTTAAAGGAAATGTTAGTGGTAGGCGTTAGTGGAAGATCTTTCCGTTTTTCCTTTCACGATTAAGGGAAATCCCCTAAAATGGATTTATCCGTGTGTATCACCTACCGCATCCCAAAATTCTGTATGGTGGAGGCTTTAGCATATGGAGCCAAAAGGTCAAGTTTGAAAAATCCGTTTTGCTCTTAGCAGATACGAATTTTATCAAAAAATTTAGTTACAGGGCCTAGTTAAAATTCTTTAGCTTAATATTACTAGCCATATTTTTCTTAAAACTGAACTAATAGCTGCTAAATTTGGCGAGGTTTTAAACTATATGAAGTGGACACACACGCAAAAAATAAGAAATAGTATTTTGAAGGATGCAAGAAATAAGCATTACTATAAAATTTCTTCATCGTTTTCAATGGAAGATAGGAATGAAAATTGCAACATACTACACGAATTTATTATGAAGTGCAGATAGATGCAGAGTTATATTTTTAATCCTTTTAAACTCTACTATTCGATAAATGAAGTTACAAACAAATAATCTATAGTTACTTTCACATCTGACTCTAAATCTCGACAGAAATCTATGAATAAAGTTAAGTTATCTCAGGTTAATGAGTTCATTTTGTTAATTAGCCGGCTCTTTACACGGAAATTCCATTACGGCTTTCCTTATATGCGATGTTACGACTTTCTTGCCGGTTTAGAGCCTTCCAGCCAATCACGAGCGTCATAGATCTCACCTGCACTTTCGCTGCGTACCGGCAGTTTTAAAGGCCCTAAGCAGCCAATAGAGCTTTGTGCGTTAAAGCGATGCTACACTGGAAATGAGGAGGTAAAATGAGGAGGTACAATGACCTCGGGATTGTCAGTTTCCCGTATTCATCCAGGTGAACATAGACAAAGTCCTCAATTTAAAAAACTTAACATTTCATCTAAAATTCACAGTTAACATACAGATAACCGGAGAATGAATGGCTCCAATATTCGTCGACAAGGACGGCCTACTATAATGAAAAGTACTTTCGAAGTGGTAGCCAACGTCAGATGCACTTAATATAGCATAAAAAAAAAATATTGTGCTATATGTAATCTAGTTCCAAAATGGTAACAGGGTGTATTACATTTGATTTCTCTACTCATACTGAACACCACACTCATCGCACATCATATGAATGGATATAATAGGATTAATCTACCATCAAATTATCTGTACTTCCTTGAGGTAGAAAAATTAATAGAACCCGTAATCTTTTTTGAAACCTTGCAATCAATAAGTATACCAACGTGACCAATTATCTTTTTCGTTAGAGCGGGACGCCTGAGGAATTTTGTTATTTTTTTATTTTACCATTTTTTATTAAAAACGAACACTTATAATAGGTAGGAAGTATTGCATGTTATCGGAGTTACTTAGTCTTAGTGTCCGAAAACTAACATCTAATTAGCCAGTTTTGTCTTTATCGACGAAACAAATCAGTTTCAAAATATCGGATCTAGTTTTCAGTTAACTGTGTTTTACCACTTGTCCTTTTTTTATCAGACAGATGCGTTACTTCCAGGCAGACACTTAACATAGTCAGTAGTTATACCAAAGTTCGTAAAGGAGAGAGTGTTAGCTCGAAGTGTTGAACTTATTCCGCCCAATGGTCTTCAGCAGCAACAATGTCGATCTGCGACGTAGTTTGAAATAAGGGAAAACTTCTCGAACATTTCTATATCTTGGCTGCTGCAAATAAATCATATCGTGACCATCAATGGCCCATACGTCGACTCGACAGCCGCGTGGCAAAAGCCACTTCTTCTGTTTTAGACCTTAATAGACAGATATATTAAATTGTCAAATTGTTTTTGAAAGCGGGACATTTTTACTTTCACTGGGGACAGCGGGACAGATAGCCTAAAAGCGGGACGTATGGTCGCGTTAAGTATACTCTTACACATCCAACTCGTCAAGTTCGAAACAAATCTGAACGATTTTCATACATCGAAATACAGACGTTTAGTAAGAATCCGAATTAGACTTTCAGCGTGGGCGTTCATGTCATTACTTTTAATCTGGTCTTTGATTTCACAGAAAATTCATTTAAGGCTTGCTGATTATTAGTCATGCACGGTTTCACAAATTCAACGAAATACCGCTTGAATAGTTCTGTAATAAAGACTACGACCGACCTCATCTAATACTGTATCTATTTTGTTAGATACGGCTTTATAATTCGTTAACAGTGATTAGAGCGGCGAAATAATTGTTGACAAAACGGGAAGGAAGTCAGACATGAGATTTATTAATGAACCTTTCCTGTATTCGCCAGTAGTGATTGCGAGAAACAATGGTAAATGGAAATCTGGACGGTAGGGCTGGGTTCGAATCCCGTAGGTCCCAAAGTTACCGCTCATCCATCAGGCTCTGAAACGGCAATTTGGTGTCTGATCACAGATCAACATATCGCAGGTTTGAATCCATAGTCCAGTGTTTTCAGAAGGATTAAATTATCCTTCATTTTTAGCAAAGAATGTTTTATGGCTGTGAATCAAACAAAATAAGGTTCGGATTCGATGCTACGCTTTACGTCCCCATTATCAAATAAAATTACCACGTTAAGCTGGGTCACGTCCGAAGAGGACTATTCCGCAAATTCAAAACCTGAAAAACTAATTATACCTTGGGGTAGTCTGGCTAATATACACGTATTGTAATTAGCGCTTTGAAATTGGCGATTAAAACAGTCTTTCTTTGTTTCTGTGTAGTTTGGTAGGACGCTCACTGCTTCGGATTCCACGTTAAATTGTAGCTCTTCCTGTATTACCGGTTTAGTTTATGCCCCAACAGAGGTGGAATGCAACACAAATCGGAACTGTTATCAGTCCTTTGGGTCACGATAATTTGTTTATATATTGGTCTATATTGCTTAAATTAATATAATAAGAAATAAGGGTTCCTCTACCTGAATGATTTCGATCGTCAAAGAAACCAGTTTTTCAGGTCACTGAAGATATCAGTGGAATGTTATCAGTATTTAAATGCAGAGAGCTTTCGGCTTGTCAACAAATATAACCGGCTGAGTAAATTCTTCAAGTAAAGTCAAGGGAAACTGCTATACGAGTGTGACAATGAACGTCTGTGATCCTGCACTTGACATTTTAAGTGTTGTCTGGACCGGTTAAGCACGGAGTACTTCAGCTTGCAGGCAGCCAAGCGTTTAGCTGTCGCCACCTCTTCCACCTTTTGTGTTGTGATGTTTTTGGTTGTTTATCACGTTCAAACATAAAATTATATTTGAGCTGCATATGGAGTACGCATTGACCAACGTTCTTTCCCTTCTATTATTAACAAGGGATTGTCAAGCATGTATTTAACGGAATGCAGCAACTGCAGGTAGCGGTGTTTGTTAATGCAACTGACAAGGCGTTCTGGTTTAAACAATAGATCCAGGTTTGAATCCCGGCAGGAGTGTTTCGTCTATACGGAATTCTGTTATGAAAAGAAATACGCTAGTTACTGGAAAATTGTGTATGATTGTAATCTTCTATTAAACTTTCTTTAGCACAAAGACGTTCACTTGACAAGAGGTCCTAAACTGACAATCTGTAAAATGATGACAGGAAAATAAGTGTTAGGAATATTTATAACATTGTACGAAAACTTGCGATAGCAAAAATTATTTCTGGAATTCTCGTCGATTTGAAATATCACTAGTACTTTTTAAGAATTCAAATGAAAAAAAGCTATGTTTTTATTTACTTGTTGCATTACCGAAAAATAATATATATTTCTGCGTGGGAGTGAGCACATGATCTTCTGGTTCGTAACCAAACACCTTATCGAATGCACCGACAAACACCACATGTTGTATTCTAGGTACTGATTTGAGCTGAAACTGCAATTCTGTATTTTGTCACAAATACAGAGCATATAGTCATAGTTTAATGTTGGAGAGTGACCCTGCTTAAGGGGAGACAGTCGCGAACAGGCTCAAAGAAATTGGTTTTTTATTTTTCGACTTGTTCAATGCTTCTATTATTTTGCTACAAAATGCCGTTTGTCTCACAAATTTGACGATTAGATTAGGAGTTATTAATTTTTTCGTGATGCGTGGTAATAGTGTATCTGTATTGTAATGCATGTTAGTTTCTCGTATATAAAACTTTTAGTACAGTTTTTTCTCAAAACCACATTTTTTTATCTTCTGGTACACTTTTCGCAAAAACCAAGACTGATAAAGACATCGGACTTTCAGCATCTCTTGTTAATAAAACGATGATTAATCTAATATAAAATGGTACCTGTCTTAACAACAAGAGCAAATTTACAAGCTCCAAGGTATTTATAAAGGTAATAATTTTTTTGTCTTTTAGAACAAAAAATCATTATTCATAAACTATATAAAATACAGTAACAAATCTTTATGTGATTTGCAGATTATTTTTTTTATCTGTATACTCCGAAAGTTTCAGGTTTGTATCTCCATTAGTTTCTTCAGAAATTGTACCTGAAATTTGCTTGTTTTAACATTGATTTCTTATGGGAGGTCCTTCGCGGCTGTGTCCCCTTAAAAAAAAAAATTGACATCCGTTAAGTATATGCCTGAACACTCCTTGTTAGAGATGAATTTTCCAAGGAGGAGTGCTGTAACCAGCCGCTTAGAAAGAATTCCGTTTTGCTCTTTGTGCGATAGATGGCTTTGTTTCTGGCCATTACCGTCTGTCGGCGTTTCCCGGCAAAGCAAGGACGTTAAAGAAGAAAGACTTTCAAAAGGAAACGCTTATCCTAAGTCAAAGAGTGGCAGCTCCTAGAATTCTCAGAGAAGCTAAAGTGGCTTCAGAAAACGTGTTCAAAGGAACTTGGGTAGATATTTCGCAACACAGGCGAGACGCATCTGTTCAAGTAAAACAGTTTTATTGTTCGTTTTATTCACTCGGGTGATTTGAAAAGGTTGGCTCTTGATATTTACGACACCATAACTTCTACTTACTCCGATGTATACGATGAGGCAGTGAAAGGTTTTTGTCCTTCGACCTAAGTGAAAAAGTAATATCACACGAAAAACTGTATTAGTTACAAAAAGTGGATACGATTATATGATCCGTCGACCAGTAGTATTCATGCAATATTAGGTTGGACATGCATAACTTTTTTTTTTTTACACAAAATTTTCATCAACGAAGTTAGCTGTCGGGTGTAATTTCAATAATTTCTATGTTTCAAAACAACTAATGCCGAAAAATGTAGTTCTCAAAATATTGATCACTATTAACTATAAATTATTTAAGTGAAGGGTAAAATTTTATATTTGTTCGTAGAATGTGGTTTTTTGAAACACCGACTTCCATAGTTTACCGGTTACATCTCCATCAGTGTCCCGCGAACCTTTTGCATATTTCATCGGCATGAAGAACTAATGAAGAGACTAAATGCAGCATACCGCATCAAAAATTACGAAATTCGTTTATACTACACAGAATCTGAAATAAACCATTCCAATAGAGGCAATGTTGAAAAAATCTAGTCACTAATTAGAATGCAAAAGGCAACCAACTTAGGGAGTGGATACTTAGGGCCTACAGTAAAGACGTCAGAATCTCAATCGTATAAACGGCTTTAAATACGCAAGGATTAACAGTTTATCACTGTGATTCACGTTTTTTGCATGTTCTTACAGAAAAAATAACTGAAAGATCTTGTAGCTTGCAGCCGTTTCAAGGCCAACGCACCCATTATATCACATGGTACAACTTCATCGCAAATGTAAATCTAGTAATTATATCACTGAAAAAAAGAAGGAAAAGCAAATGAAAAAACCCGAGTTCACTGTTCGTGAGGTATCCATAAGAACGCAAACAGTAGAATTGCTCGAAGAGACAATCATGGTTTCAAAAGAGGAAAAATTTCTCAAGCGTGGTTAGGGTAAAAAAAAAACAAAGTTTCCCTAAGCGAAGCACAGTGTTAAGGACAATGGAACGCCGGAGTGTATAGTCGCACCGTGTAGATACTGTATACCTGGCTCCACGCCCCTCAACCGATAACGCTTCAGCTTACACATGGAGCACGCCCACACGTTGAAAGTGAACAATACCACCAGTAACTTTAAAGAGGAACTATGAGTCTTCCTACAGTGACAAGTTCAATGTGGTAGCGACTGCAATGCGCTATTCATATTTTCAAAGAAACATTTCTAAGACTGTGGAATTGTGCCACATTCTTAAAAAAAAATTTAAAAAGAAGACCTTCCCCTAATAAGAAAACCTGATAAAGAACTTAATACCAATTCATAAAACTAAAGTGCAAATTTTTCGAAGGTTCATTCGCCAAAGGCAATCCAATTCTCGATATATCAGCATGAATGTTGGAAACAAATCGGTGCGCATTGGTTAACATAGATTACATTGGTGTTAGTTTGGTTCTTAGAGGAAACGTGACATAAAAGTCGTATGACAAAGCGCGATGAAAAAGCGTGTAGTCAAGCCCACAAAAAGAGGAATTAATTAAGGAATAGGGGAACTAATGAAAAACAATTATTAGAGTTGCGAACGGATAGATAATATACACTGGGATAAGTTTCAGATGGAAATGGATTAAAGGAAATGTACCGTCACCTGTTTTGTTTAATGCAATTTTAGATGAAGTAATTGTGGAAGTTCAGGGATACAGAAATCCTACAGCATTCAAAGTGATGGCATATACAGATGATAAAGTGATATGGGAGGAGACAGAACGGAATCTACAGACAAATGAAGAAACTGGGAGATTGCAATTGGGAAACGTGCCTTGCCGTATGGAAAAAAAAAATGAACATATCAAGAAACAATGGCTCATCAAAGGAGGTGTCACTCGACGGAAAGAAACGGTAATAGGTAGTGTGTTTTTTTTAAATTTGAAAGTAAAATCGTTACATACGGAAAGTTGTAATAGGAAATAGGACAGAGAATAATGAAGAGTAAGCAATTGCATCATCCGACCAGTGAAGTCAAAATCTTATTTTATAAAGAGTACTACCAACCATTATTGACCTATGACTCCGAAAGCAGGACATGAGCAAAGAGATAGCTAATCAGATTACAGGAGGCAGAGAGTTATGGAAGACCTCACAAGAAAGGATAGAATTAGAACGATTCCAATGGCTGGCGTGTGTCAAGAGAACGGAGAAGGTCGAAGTAAGCGCTTTTAAACAAAGGGAAGGGAAAGAGACCTATCAAAACCACAGACAAGATGGGTAGACCAGGTGCAGAAAGACATGAGGCCAAGAAGGTGTTTTATTGGAGACAAGTAGTGGAGGAAGAATCTCGGGAGAGATGGTCAGAAATGGAAGATGATGTGCTGAACGACCTGCAGAAGCGAAAATGTCCAATTATGGTGATGGTTCTATTATCACAATTGCATGAAACCCTGAAAAAATATACTACTAATAAATCGTATTTAAAAAAATGAAGAAAAAATACTGGCGTAGTTGGGAAAATCTCTACCGTTCAATAATAATAATAATAAAAATATAACATGGTACTTCATGTACGTCAGCTGTGGTTACGGAATGTCAAAATAACGTCAGTTTCAGACAGCTGAAAGCAAGTACTGATATTTACGCAGCTTCGATAGAAAGTTGGATACGGGTCATGAAAAATTTAAATAAAAGAAAGCAGGAAAACTATTGCAAAAACAGTAGTATTTCAAGTTGCTTAACAATAAGTCACTACATCGGTCGTATTTTGGAAGAGTGCCAAATTCTGTATTCTACCCTTCCAGTTTTTGCCTCTGCAATGACTTTGCTCCATTGTTTGAAGTTCTGGCTGTTCTAGGAGCAAATTTCACGCCATCCTTCATATAACGAAATCACCCCCCTATCCAAGAAACATCGTCTTTTCAAACCGTCCTACACGCATCATTCTTTGACCGCCACGTCAGGTTGACCACAACTCCCACCTCCTCAAGATACATTTTCATGTCAGTAAAATGATAAATAAATTTTCTCTGCAGCGGAACCTGACACACAATCTTGTCAAATATTATCAGCAAAAAATCTGACCGTCTAGTATCCAAATTTGGAATATACTCTGGAAAAAATCTTATTTCAAATAGAGTAATCATCCAATTTCTTTTCCTAGTCAGTAACTTTCTAAATTCTAAGAATTAAGAAAATATGTTAAAATATGCACTTGGTACCATAAAAGAAATCCTGCCCGTTACAAACTACCTTATCATTAAACAAAAAATCAACACACTAGCAGCCTAAAAGACTTAAGTTTGAACAATTCTTGACACAAATCGTTCCACTGCAACTTATCAATAGATAAAACATATTACTAAAAAAATGTTTCAAGCTGCCACTGAACTTTCGTAGCATACACTATCATTCACGAACCTCGGAAGTATTTCACGCGGGAACCGGAAACGTTCAATTTGTTTACTCGACTGATAAACAGTAGTTTCCGCTAGCTACTTGTATACTCTGGAGGTCGTTGCTTGTAAACAACTTGAAGAATGGTACCTGTGATGGTGGCCGACAGATTGCAACGGGATTGCCACTACACTCCCAGTAATAAAAAAAAGGAACTTTCACACTTGGACGGTGCTTGTAATACATACACTACAAACAAGATTCTGTCAAATTACAATTACATAGTCACTGGTCTTCACACATTACACAGATTTTGAAAGTAATGTGCTTCACGTTCGCACTATCACATAGAACAAGCCGATGAAGTTCTGAACAATCATATAAAAGAATGGTGAAGCTCGTAAAAACGAAGCCACTTGGAATGTTACCTTTCTCTGCGCTTCGGCGGCGAAGCCAGACTTGGTAGCCCTGTTGTTAGCCATGGTACGTGGTGATAGATAGTTGGCTGCTGTTGCACTCGTACACACTTCGAGAAGGCTCGCGCTGGAATGACAGTTACGCGCCCGGAGCTTCAAGTTATCGAACCTTAGGTCGAGTGACGTATGCTGTCGCCATTGGCTGTTGCCGGAACACTGGAGTGGGGCGAGCTGGTTTCTGCGCGCCAAAGTTCAAATCAACGAGATGACTTAACCCTCTTCCCCACTCCCCTCTATTCCTTTTACAATAGATGTAAGCAGCGATCATCATTTTATTTACCGCTGAAAAAGAAACAGCAACTAACGGTCGTGCAGATACGGCACCGAAGAGCAGCGGTGGAATGTGCTATTGAAATGCACTTTTTCCTGGCGGGTTGCTAGTTCGTGCCCCACCTCTAGTATGGATAGTTTTAATCAAATATTCTAGCATATAAAAGGTTCATTTTCTATTGTCTCATCGGATCAATATTACAATCACAATTATTTTTATAGAATATTTTCTTTCTATTGTAACTTTATTGGAAATCACACTCGTAAAGCTTTCCTTGGATTTTCTATTAAAAATGCAAAAAGCGGTAAATAGTGTCGTCATTTGTGAATAGTTCTGAGTTTTGAGGGCTCTGTAACCAAAGGTGCCTAAAAGACAGTTTCGTATTGAAATAGGTACTCAATGTTTAGAGTTCGTTAAGACAAGGAGTATAGAATGTTTAGAGTTCGTTAAGTCAAGGAAAGTCAAAGGTGGTATCTTTCTTTCTGTAACAAGATCTATCTAAAAAAAACTATTACCCAGTAACTTGAAATTTGTTCCCAATATCGGCCGCATCCTGTATTTAACGACAAATGCTAAAAATAACTGTTTCTAAATATAGTTTGTTAGTTGCATGAAAAATAAGCTATTTTTTTAAAAAATTGCTGTTGCTTTGCCTTATATGAACACTGTTTTATTAAAAGTACTTTTAATTAAGGATGTTTGCATTCTAATTGTTGGGATACGTACTTTTTTTTAAAAAAAAATTATTTGAACTAGCTGCATGAGAAGCAACGTGGTGCTGTGTTTGGGAGCCGTATAGCAGAGGCCACTATGAAATTTTTAATTATGTCAAGCACTGATTTTTGCACTAAGCAACTGCCGTTACATACAACATATCTCTCAAGGTCATCAGAACACGGAGGCCCAATTGAGTGAGCCTCGACTCGCAACTGCTAATTTTACATAGTGTTATTATGTGTGCTGTACGAGCTATTTTGAGTCGGAGACGGAGAGAAGCTATCGCGTATGATCATTGCAAACTGTCAACAAACAAGAAATGCGTTTTGCAATTTTCATTGCATATAAGGATTTAAAAACGTCTCATTTGTTTGAAAGCATCGCAGGGGACGTCCATTATTGACGTGAGGTGAAATAGGGGGGGGGGGCCGGTGAAATCTCATGAAAAGTTACCAAGGGGGAGGGGGTGGGTAAACTGAAATCTCACGTGAGTAAAGTTTCGAAATTCTTGTAGCATAGTAGAGCTAAAAAAAAGGTCTACAAATGGCACGAAAGTGGACTTTGGGGGAGTGGAAGGTATTTGGTCAAAAAACCGACCTTAAATCTCACGTCATTTTAGAGGGGGGGGGGGGTCTGGAACTCCGGAAAAATACCTCACGTCATTATAATGGACGCCCCCAAATACATTACATAGGGAACATATGAATATTGTATTTACCTAATTAATTAGGCGGAGAGACTTGTTACGACGAATTGCAAGATTGGGTTTCAGAACTAATTGATCTATAATTTTTCTTGGATTTGAAAATATGGCCCATCCCTCAGGCTAGTAGAATGGTGGGGTGGGGGACTCTTATGGTGGGTAAAGCGGCTAAGCGTGCTGCTGTTTACACCTCTAATTTCCATTTTATAACAGAGGTCATGAAACGAAACGTGGAGCTAAACCTCCACTCACACCAACCTATAGTTCTTAGTAGTCCGGTTAGGGACAACTACTCACTGTTCTTTTACAGAACAAACGTTTCCGGGAGTAGCTTATATTAAGCCGAATCCAAAGGGTCAATCTTCATATCATTTGACTGTTATTTTTTTTTTTTTTAAATGGCATTTGGCTTCCTTAGGCCATACAGCCAGCTCAAGTATGTGTTTTATTTTCATCCAGTGTATATATATATATCTTTCAAGTAATTGTAGACACAGCACAGGACGGACACGACAAGCACACTAACACACAACATTTAAACACCCATGCCCTCGGCCGGACTCGAACCGGCGACCTTCGGTACGTGGGGCCAGTACTCTAGCCCCTACGCTACGGAGGCCGGCGTTTGACTGTTACAGAATCGGAATATAAGCGAACTTGATAGCTGAGTTGCCTGTCTGACTGAACGAGTTCCTTCAACTGTGACTATATCAACGTTTCGTAATTAGTTTTGCAGCTTAGATACAGTGTAACGGAGGTTGGGCTGGGACATTTCAATAAATATAAGGCGTTAAATGCGTGCAATTATGTTCGATAACACTACACTGTCCAAAGAGTTATCGACTTCGGTCATAAACGGCGATGCTATCGCCAAACTATAAAATAGGAATTTCGTGATAATTTGTTGACTATCACCCTCTGCAGGCTGTTGGCTTGCAGTTAAATTAATCGGCATTCCTAGTTTTAGACTGAGAACTTTTCTGACAGGGTGGTATGTTGTTTTAGAGCGTGGTGGGTGAGCGATTACGCTCTGACCTCACATTCGGGAGGACGCGGGTTCAAATTCCCGTCCGGCTATCCAGATTTGGATTTTCTATGGTTTCCCCCAAATCACTTCAGGCAAATGTCGGGATGATTCCTTGAAAAGTTCATTGCCAAATTCCTTCCCATTCATTGCCCCCTTCCCCCCCAGTCTCTTCGCGCATCTAATGACGTCGACGAGGCGTAAAGGCATAGGCAAACATATACAGGGTGTTACAAAAAGGTACGGCCAAACTTTCAGGAAACATTCCTCACACACAAACAAAGAAAATATGTTATGTGGACATGTGTCCGGAAACGCTTACTTTCCATGTTAGAGCTCATTTTATTACTTCTCTTCAAATCACATTAAACATGGAATGGAAACACACAGCAACAGAACGTACCAGCGTGACTTCAAACACTTTGTTACAGGAAATGTTCAAAATGTCCTCCGTTAGCGAGGATACATGCATCCACCCTCCGTCGCATGGAATCCCTGATGCGCTGATGCAGCCCTGGAGAATGGCGTATTGTATCACAGCCGTCCACAATATGAGCTCTAACATGGAAAGTAAGCGTTTCCGGACACATGTCCACATAACATATTTTCTTTGTTTGTGTGTGAGGAATGTTTCCTGAAAGTTTGGCCGAACCTTTTTGTAACACCCTGTATAATAATAATAAATTGGTCTATAATGTAGTACTGTTTTCATCACCCTATCTTGAAATTATCCGAAAGGGACCCTAGGCCCACTCAGCAGATTTTTAAAGTTTCCTCATGGCTGTGTGGCTGGAATTACAGTTGCACGTGGAATCCGAACCACTGATCGTTCAAAGCGTAATTCATTTGCTGAAGGTGAAGGGGCCGGACAAGAAATGCCAAGCTGAATCCGGATTCGAACCACGGAATCCTAGTTTCCACTGAGCTATCACCAGATATAATATAGTGAATCCCTTGCGTTAAAATCGGCCGAGGTGTAACTTTGGCAATACCAGTCTCACATCACCCACATTTTCGAAAAAATCTAATGGCGCTCTACTTCTGCAAATCACTTCATGGGCCTGCGATTCTCCAGAAAGAGGAACACATTTACCTTTTGCCTCGGATGCGCTTTAGGCAGTGGAAACTGGAACAAATAGGACACATTTCTGCCTTGGAACAACAAAACCAATTTCAAACACAGTTTTGTGAATTGCAGATTAACATGAAAGGTGCATAATGTAGGATCTGTACTGTTCATAGATCGATCTACAACATGTTATATTATTTCACCTTTCTATGGCTTAATAGCATGGTTTACCATTTAATTTCCAAAGAGACCTTTGCGATTCGTCAAAGGTCATGTCGTCAGTGGAGAGATTTCACGGGATTGTTACAAATATAATTGAAAGAAAGAATAATTTCAGTCAAATATGGAAAACCAATGGCTGGAACCCTGATTTTAACTCGGGCCCTCCTTCTTTCTTGCTTAGATTTCTACGAGCCTATTCTATATCCAGGTCATTAGAGGCGGGATAGAACTGGGAATACGGAACTGGAGTAATTTCGGGAGACAAATGAAAACCGAAATCTGGATGGCCGGACGGGAATTCGAACCCGCGTCCTCCCGAATGCGAGGCCAAAGCGTCATCACTCACCCACCGGGCTTGATGGGGTACTCTTGTTTTTTGCTTATGACTTTACGCCTCGTCGACGACGAGGTCATTAGAGGCGGGATAGGACTGCGGACAAGGAACGGGAAGGAATTCGGCCATGGCCTTTTGAAGGGAGAATCCCGGCATTCGCCTGGAGTGATCTGGGGAAACCATGGAAAACCCAAATCTGGATGCACGGACGGGGATTCGAACCGGCTTCCTCCCTAATGCGAGACCAGAGCGTTAACCGCTCACCCACCACACTCGGTATGGGGTACTCTTGAACGCATATCTAATGCCCTGGTGTTGATTAAACTTACATTTGATTTTTGTTTCTATTGAATCCTTGTTTGAAGTATTTCTACTATCCTCGGTTGACTAGGCTCACAAGGGGGCATCCATAAATTACGTGAGGTGTTTTTTTCCGGATTTCCGACCCCCCCCCCTCTGGTGAGATCTGGTTCGTGAGACCCCCCACTACAAATCGCCCTCGCAACTTTTTGAGACCTCTTTGTTTTTTACCCTTCCAAATCCGGTAAAACCCTCCACTTTTGAGGAAATTCCTCCCTAAAATCGACTTTCCCGTGTTTTGTAGACTTTTTTTTGTTCTACAGTCCATCAAAATTTTGAAAACCTCACGTGAGATTTCCGTTGACCCCCCCCCCCCTCCCTTGATGAGATTACGTCGGACCCCCCCACCTCCCTATTTCACCTAACGTAATTTATGGACGCCCCCTAAGTAGCGAATATGTTCGATGGCGACCCGTTTGATCGCGCCTGGAATTAGGGAGGACGTGGATTCATTCCCTGGTCCTACCATTCAGATTTCGGTCTTCCATAGCGTCCTGAAATAGCTCTAAGCGCATGCCGGAATGTTTCCTTCAAAATACCATGGCCCGATTTATTTTTGTTCATTGACTCTAATCCTCTTCCAGCTGTAAATCCGTTTCCTCCTAGCAAAAAATTTCTACCAGAATTTCACTGAATTGCGGACCTAGCTTTATCCTAGAGTTTAGTTGTTAATCACGTCCATGGGCTCTGCTGATGCGTCTTGTCACAAAAACCTGCCGTTATGTATGTAGGAGAGAATTCTGAATATTATTACTCAACGGTTAGTTCTAAGTTTGAGGTATGGCTGTATAGCCAACATGACCAGTATGAGACACCATAAACAAACCCTGAATCCCCCCCCCCCCCTCCCTCCCCCCGTCTCCTCCCCCCCCCCCCCCTCCTCCACTCCAATCTCTGCTTCTCTGAAGGAGACCAAAGCACGCTGCAGAATGATTTTTTTTTTTTTTTACTTATGACTTTACGCCTAGTTGACGTCGACGGCGAGGTCATTAGAGGCGGCATGGGATTGGGGGCAAGGAACTGGAAGGAATTCGGCCATGGCCTTTTTAAGGAAGCATCCCGACATTCGCTTGGAGTGATTTTGGGATACCATGGAAAACCCAGATCTGGATACCCGAATGCGAGGCCAGAGCGTTAACCACTCACCCACCACGATCCGTAGAATGATTTCGTGTGCTCAGTTGATTGTCATTTTGATCGGTTGTGTTATCTGATCTTCACGAAACAACAATCAATCGATAATCTTCATTTTCTGATTGTGGTACAAAGTAAAATCGAGTGGAACGATAAAGATTTAACATTACTTTTGAGACTCTGAATAACGAATATTTCCTACAATTTCAGAATGTCATTTCGTTTAGTTAAAAAATGCATGCCAAATTCGATACGATTAACATCAGTATATAGAATAATAACTCATAATGAATCTAACAGTAACTCACAGACCCAGGTGGGAAGATTTCGTCCCTGGAACAGACGTTTCAAACAAAGCACGTAGGAAGAAAGAAAGTAGTCGTCTACAGTACTTTATGAATGTAGCCCTGCAAAAAATTGTTTTAAATAAGTAAAAGTTTCTGCAGCTAAAACCTGTAACAACACATATTCCATCACAAATAGAATGGAATTATTAAACCACCTTGAACATTGTTATAAGTAGTTTTTCACATTTATTGCGTGAACAGTCGGTGTGTCAGATGAAGAAACGTGTATTTGTCAGACTAACACTAAGCCTTGGGAGTGCTGATTGAAATAAATGTGAAAACATTTGTAAATACGATTTTTTTTTTTTTTGTAACTGCTTTACGTCTTTTTTTAACATCGAGGTCTTTAGAGACGGGAAAGGATGGGGGGCAAGGATGGGGGCAAGGAATGGGAAGGAATTCGGCCATGGCCTTTTGAAGGAAGCATCCCGGCATTCGCCTGGAGTGATTTGAGGAAACCATGGAAAACCCAAATCTGGATGCCCGGACGGGGATTCGAACCGCCGTCCTCCCGAATGCGAGGCGAGAACGCTAACCGTTACACCGCCCCGCTCGGTTGTAAATACGAGGCGTATTTGAAAAGTAAGGGCACTTGTTCCGAAACAAATACATCGTTTTGAAAAAGTTTTAACTGAAGATTTTGTTTCCTACAAACCTACTTCAGTTTTCCTCAAAATGGATTGTGCATAAGCTACGTGGCTCGGTCTAGGGGGGTGAGGGGTTGGCTAGAAAGCTACGCTGGGCTACATGGGAGGGGAGGGGGGGGGTGTTTCCAAGCCAGGCCACGTAGCTTTTCTTTCATATTATTTTTCACAGTTAAAATGGGATAAAGAACACACAGAAGCATGTAAATAGTTATTTCCGTCATTTAATTATCCCCGTATGTAATTTACGATAGTCTGACAAGAGAAAACAGTACAATATCTCTCTTCATCTCTTCTGGAATCAATATGGAAAAAAGCTACGTGCTACGCGGAAAGGGGGGGGGGTGAGTAAGAGACAAAAGAAGACACGTCGGGCTATGTGAGAGGGAGAGTTCACAGGAGGGCAAAATGTAGCTACGTGGTTTATGGACGCTCCCTAATTGCCACTCGCTTCTAAGCACTTTACCTAACGCTGCACCAACTTATTTGAGGTTTTGCGCCTCTGCATAGAACTGGTTTACAGCTGGCGGGAACAACAGTTTTTGCGAACAATATCTGAATTAATCGACAGGTAAACGACTACTAAACCAAAACAATAACTAACAATCAACATGACGCTGCATGTATTCAACTTTTCTCACAACCGCCAATATTTAAATTTAAACTAACGGCCCTTACTTTTCGCCTCATATAATAAAACACATTAAACTACACTACCTTAATCCAGAACTGGAAGGTTGGTTTGATCACTCCACCGCAAGCGTAATAACTCAACGTGTAAGGGGTAGAAAAATATAGGACTGCCTCAGGATAGTGTTTTGGGACCATTGTTGTTTGCTATTCTAGTGAATGAGATTATATTGATGGTTTGAAGTTAGAAGTTATATTCTTTGCTGATAACATAATGTTACATAAAAGGACTAAAACAGATGAGGACTGTGACCAGCTACAAGAGGATATGAACAGGATATCTAACTGGATAGTTAAATATGGAATGCAACTAAATGCCAAGAAGAGTCACCTTAGTAGGTACAGGGATAAAAAAGCAAAGATTTTTGATGGAAATAGGGTAGGGAAGGAATTGCTTGTTGAAGATTCTAACTGTAAATGTCTTGGCGTGCTTCTGATAGTAATCTCAATTGGGCAGGACACACTGGGCAGGTGGTAGGAAGAGCTTTCAAAGTCCTTCATTTAATGGAGAGGGTGATGAGGGGATGCACGAGGGAAGTAAGGGTAATGGGTTGCAAAACCTGGGTCAGAACACTGGTTGAATATGGTGGAGTGGTGTCGAACCCACATTATCGGTATCAAATTCAGGATTTTGAAGGGGTTCAAAGGAGAGCAGCTAGATTTGTTTTCGGAAGTTACTGCAAAATGCTAAAGGATCTGGGATGGGAGTCATTGGAAGAAATAAGAAGGTGAAGAGAATGCTTGTTTTTTTCAAGGCTTATCGCGGAAATGCATGAATGGATTTAGTAGAAGGATTAGGAGTTCTACATGGAATGTAAGAGATAACAATAATCATAAGTTACACTTGAATTTAGACGAAAGGTGGTGGGAAAATTTTCTTTTGGAGGTAAGAGAGTCAGGAACTGAAATAAATTACCAAGGGAAATAATGCACAGTTTACCAAAAACACTGAAGGAGTTTAAGTTGCAATTCGTAAAGGGCAGCGGTAGGTAAGTGGCAAAAAATCATGACAAGATGGGGGTAGAGGGACATTGCCACCAGAGTGTGTATGAATTGAAATTAAATTAAATTAAAAATAAAGGTCCTTTCCTCGAGGGACACTCAATTTATAGCGCCGAAGGACTGAGATTTCATGGTATACTTTAAATACTTACCACAAAATAATTCTAAGAATTCCCTCAGTAACTAGAACTCGAACCAGGAACATTACGCACGCCACTCAGATACCCCAACTATTGAGCTACCAGACAGCTAAAAGAATAATGGCACAGTCAAATAATTCTGGCAGAGTTAAATGCAGATGTACCCCAAGTCAGTATCAAACCTGTTTTACTTTTGTTATTCAGGGTCCAAAATAACTACACCTCATATGGGTATTCATTTTTGTTTTATTGACGTTAGGTCGCGGTTTTTGTTGGGAGCGTGCGGCCACAGTGGGGAAGGAAGCAGCATGGCGGAAGGCGGCGACTGCCACTTCCGGTGAAGGGAGACGAGCAAGACAAACACACCACACTCAAGTTCCTTCCACACAAGCCACCGCATCATAAGCACTCACAGCCTGAAGAAAAGAGAGAGTTGGGTTCGTTTGCTCAGTGGTACTATTTTCTTCCGCGTAGGGGCTGACTTATTAGGTCTGATATACTGTTTGTCATACATTAGATCCTTAAATTAAACATAACAAGAAGTCATATCATACGAAACGCTACAGCATTTATTTGAACTGAGAACAGATTCATTTGATCCCTGCATCAACAATATGCACATAGAAATTAAATGAAATAATAATTTGGCCATGTTTGTAGTGCTTTTTTACCTATAAGGTTGGCTACAGTGCGGAATTATATTATCTTTGTCTCAGACAGCTGGTACGGAAGGAAGTGGTAATGGC
Source organism: Vandiemenella viatica (assembly GCA_031002005.1). Taxonomy (NCBI): domain Eukaryota; kingdom Metazoa; phylum Arthropoda; class Insecta; order Orthoptera; family Morabidae; genus Vandiemenella; species Vandiemenella viatica. The sequence continues at coordinate 30,680,061 of CM061921.1, forward strand.
GGTAGCTCAGTATCATCGGGAGGTTATTTGGTATGACTTTTGCAACTAATCGTTGCAGCGTTATTTTCATAAGGATCCCAGACTAATAAATCACTTCCGTGACCTAATCGCAGTACATCACCTATTTGTTCCAAGGAGCTACAGGCACAAACGCGTAAACAAGAACAGTGGTAGTTATTCTATGTTTCTTCTTTCAGATAAATACTTTTAATTATTTAAGTTGTCCGTAAGTCTCGTTTCATAGTTGGTTGATGGTTTACAGTAATTGTTCCACATGGAAGTTCCTGTCATGTGGTTGACAGGTCATTAATGGTAAACATTACATACGATGCTCCAGATAATCTGCTTTTGCAAACAGGGCGTAAACAATTGATGGCAAATAAAACTTTTTTGTGATGTTACTTGTGTTCAAGTTGGACCAACGAGACTGATGAGTGGGCTGACTGTCGGAAGGACCTGCGTTCGATATCCGGTAAGGCTAAACACATCTCGGTTATCCGTGGCTACCCAAAATAACTCCTACCCAGCGAAAACGCTCGGGCTGGGCACAAATTCAAATACCCGTTCGGTCATCCAGATTTCGGATTTCCTTGGTTTCACGAGATCACTTCCTTCAAAAATCCTCGCACCCAATCCTTTCCCAGCTCCAATGAGTTAAGAAAAAAAAAAAAAAAAAAGGCTATAGGTGGATTCATTACTTGTCATCAACCCTGTCAGACCTCCAATCACCCCCACTGAGCCATATAGAATTAATTTAACAAAATAAGATTTACGTAAATCAAAATAATCACAAACAATAATATCGGAATCTTTTTTTGTATGGAATAAAATAATTATTTTCTGCGAAAATTAATCATTTAGACAAATTCTATACTACATGTTTATGTTAAATAGTTTCGATTCATCAAATATAGGGTCTTCAACGGTGAACATCACGTGTACCTAATGTAAACTAATGAATTAACCCGAAAGTGTTCTGTGATTGAAAAAAACTGAAATCACAATTGTAGTCTTTCATACCTTTATAGCATGCAAACCGAGCAGAGTTGAAATTTAGCACGTAATTTGTCAAAATGATTAGCTGTCCAGCTCCAAGAAAAGGTGAGTACATCTTTTTATATTCCTTCTCACTACCTGGGGGGTGAGCGGCAGGGCTCTGTTCTCGCGTTCGAGAGGGCGCGGGTTTGAATCCCCGTCTGGCCATCCTGTTTTTCTTGGTTTCCCCAGATTAATGCGGCGATGGTTCCTATAAAAGGTCATGGCCGAATTCATTCCCCTTCCTTGCCCTCATTCCTTCCCAACCTCAAGCCATAAGGAAAAAATTCCTTCTCACTAGATCCTGCGTTGCCAGAGTTTCTGAACTGCTGGCATCATGGATATGATGTTTAATGTACTCTGGAGTGGCCTTTTAAGTATTGTAAGCATCCTCTTTTACTTACGCCATAGAAATAAATTAAACAAAATTGGGTAAGTGCCAGTCCAGCATCGAGCACTTTTTGTTCGGTACTATAATGAGTTTAACAGACATCTCGGATATGGTAGTTCACAGAATGAAGCTTCTTGGTGCAAAAATCAATGCTTGACATTTTAGGTTAGGTTGCTCAACGGCCTTCACAAGCCACTGGTGTAATTATTCAGTTTCAATAAAATTGATTATGGGTACTATTTTTCCCATTCATTAGGTGCATTACACTCTTAATTAAGAGCACATTCACCGAGCGTGGTGGTGTAACGGCTAGCGGTCTGGCCTCGCATTCGGGAGGACGGTGCGGTTCGAATCCCCGTCCGGGCATCCAGATTTGGGTTTTCCATGGTTTCCCAAATCACTCCAGGCAAATGCCGGGATGCTTCCTTCAAAAGGCCATGGCCGAATTCCTTCCCATTCCTTGCCCCCCATCCTATCCCGTCTCTAAAGACCTCGCTGTTAGAGAGACATTAAGCAGATAAAAAAAAGAGCACATTCAACAAAATATTTTTGAAATACTGAAAGTAACCTCAGAATTGAAAGGTTTCCTTGTTTCGCTCGCAACTCAAAAACTATTAGATGTAAGAGTAGCGTAAACGACGTAGGGATGGTCTTTGGTGACAGGCAACATCATGACTTTTATACCATAAGCATTCCACGCGGTCGTAGGTTGAACTATGACATGGTACCTGATTGGCTACCTACAGAAGACCTAGAATCTGATTGTTTTCTCCTGTTTTAAATTTTTAGCGGGAAATATCAAGACACTCTTCTCATATTACTCTACGATATATGCAGCCACGTATCTTTTCATTCGTTTTATTTATTAAAATAAGTTACTGAACACACAACTGCATTTGAATATTTATTTCCGTCATTGAATTATTTCCGTGTGTAATTTACGATAGTCTGACAAGAAAAGGCAGTGGAATCAATAGGGAAAGAAGCAACGTGGCACACGGAGGGAGGCTTGGGGGGGGGGGGGGGGAGTAGAGGAAAATTCCAAGTTAGATCACGTGGTGGAAAGGGGGGGGGGTTCACGGGAGGTCAAAATGGAGGTACGTAGTTTATGGACGCTCCCTTATTGGCCGTGTGAATTGTAAATGGCGTGACAATGTTATTCAAATGTTCGTAGGTTCAAATACCATTTCACGCAGAGAGATTCCAGTTTTATGTGGCTTTCTGAAATCACTCCAGTTGAATTTTGGTACGAATCCTTCATGAAAGTAATTATCCGTCCTGTTTTCTTTGTCAAGCATCTTTTCACATATACAACGAAGCTGCAGTCGTAAGTCGTAAAACGTAGATTTTTTCTAAATAATAATAATAAAAAAACAATAAGCCTTATAGTATTGCTGCCTTTTCTGATTAGTAATTGGACATTCTCATCAGCTGAACAGTTATATTAAATTCCTCACACTATCGGAATAGTATGGCTGTGGTACTGTAAACTACATCGTGTGTGTTCTGATTAAAAAAATTTCTTGTTTTGTTACATATGTTTAACACATTCTAAACAGTTACTAGACGTTCTAGGACTAGTGTTATGAAGGTCATTCACATTTTGTTATCCCCGGTCGGTACCACGTAACAGAAATATAAACATACCTAAACAAACACAATAACATGTCCACTTCTTATCTCTCCGAGGCTGTGTGACGTCCGGGAATGAGTGGTGTCTGGCCGCAGAAGCCTTGCCGTGTAACAGAATTCAGTTTTTTCATATTAAAATCTTACAAACCACTAATGAGAGAAAACTGATTATAACAGAGATATGCTTTTGTTCTTTCTGCGATTAGTCATTTCGACCGATCAGAATGGAACCAGAGCCGATTAATAAGTGACACACCTAGTGTGGTTGGTGACTGGTAACGCACTGGCCTCGCATTCTGGAGGACGCGTGTTCGAATCCCAGTCTGACTATCCAGATTTCGGTTCTCCGTAATCACTGCAGGCAAATACTTAAAGGTTCCTTCAAAAAAGGCCATGGCCGAATTCCTTTCAGTTCTGTGTCCCAGTCCTTTACGAGCATTGTGAGTGATCGGTAACAAACTGGCGTCACATTCTGGAGGATTCGGATTCGAATCCCTGTTCAATCATCTCGATTTGGGTTTTCAATGGTTTCCCCAAATCACTCCAGGTGAATGCTGAAATGGATCCTTTAAAGAGGCATGCCCGAATTCCTTCCGATTCCTTGTCCCAAGTCCTTTCCCGCTTCTAATGACCTCGACGTCGACAAGGCGTGAAACCATAAGCAAAAACCGAGCGAGGTGGTGTAACGGCTAGCGTACTGGCCTCGCATTTGGGAGGACGGCGGCTCGAATCCCCGTCCGGGCATCCAGATTTGGGTTTTCCATGGTTTCCCAAATCACTCCAGGCAAATGCCGGGATGCTTCCTTCAAAAGGCCATGGCCGAATTCCTTCCCATTCCTTGACCCCCATCCTTTCTCGTCTCTAAAGTCCTCGCTGTTAGAGAGACGTTAAGCAGAAAAAAAGAGAGATATTTGAACTACGGGCCTTTTTACCTCGTCGGGTCCTTCATGAAGGGTTATTAACATTCTCGTTTAAACTGCCGGGTAGCGTTACCCCGAAACATTGTATATATAGTTTTCGGTTGCAATTGAATTACGATGCCTATACATTTCTTCGAGCAGCTACCCACCCGGAACGGTTTATGAAAATATTTGTAGTAACTGAACGAGCTGTTGCTTGCATAAACGTGAGGCCACAGAAATTTCAACAAATGGATGGGGATGGACATGTTAGCAGTTCGGACTCTTCATGTTTCCGTCGTTCTTCCTGAAAATGTCAACTGAGACAGAGGCAATGTGATGCTAGAGTCAGTGAACTTCAGCGAGTATATCTTCAAGTTTGCTGCCCAATGCTTGATGTTTTGTTGAATCCGGTTGTTACAACGCTGCAAAGGAGCTCCTTGAGGTCTTGTACCAGAGTAAAGATCACTGTATAGGATTTGGCGAGAAAACCTGGTGTCCAATTTCGGGGGCTGATCCAGGATTTTGGTTTGGGAGGGGCTTGAGCGGACTTTGGTTTGGGGGGGGGGGAGGTTTGGCTTGAGTGAATTTTGGTTTGGGGAAGGGGCTTGAGTCGGGCAAAGGGTAGTATTTATAGTCTCCTTGGGCCTCCTCAAATCTGTAGAGCTAAAAAAAAGAAAAAAAAGAAAAAAAAAAAGAAAAAAAAAAGAGAAAGGTCTCCAAAATTACAATGTCGGAGGTGGACCTAGATACTGTTTGGGGGGGGGGGCCTTGCGCCCCCTAGCACTCCCCTGTATCCGCCCCTGTCAAATTTATCCAATCCACCTATACTATTAAAACAGTTTTCTTAAGAACTGAAATGCTATTTGATATTCATGATGGCTCTCAGTTTTTTAACTGGAAAGCGTTTAAGTGTTTTGATATCACGACGGTAAAGTGTCCAAGATCACAACAGTACATGAAATTTGAAATAACAATAACTTTAAACCATGAGCATATTAGGCACTGTTAGATCTTTATTTAAGAAGGCTTCGCGTAATAATTAAACAAATGCATTCAGTTCTCTTGCTCGCACCATCGACCAAGATGGTTGAGGCACTGTGAAAGTTTCTGTTGCACGACACGAAGTTAAGTGGTTCGATTCCTGGTAATGGAAGAAATTTTCACCAGGACTTGGCCGGCAGGGCAGGAGACATGGTGTCGCCCATTTCCTAAACATCAGATTGTTTACCAAAGTCCTGGGTTAAATCTGGCTTTACGCCTTGTCGGCATCGAGTTCATTAGATGTGGGAAATGACTGGGGGAAAGGAACGGGAAGGAATTCAGCCAAGGCCTTGTGAAGAAACCATCTCGCCATTCACCTGGAGTGATTTTGGGGAACCCATGGAAGACCGAAATCTCGTTGGCTGGACGGGGATTTGAACCCGCATCCTCCTGAATGTGAGGCCAGAACGTTACCGCTCACCCATCACGCTCGGTAGATCCCAAATCTCGCCGTAATCCATCTGAGTGAGAATATACCTCACTGTTGACAGGGATTTGTTCATCGGATGGTGACGCCTAGCTTGGCGGTCACTTTGATGTCTTTCGGAGGAATACACCTGAACGGACCGAGTCAGAGTTTCATCCTCAGTGATTTTTCATATGTCACTTATTTACATCGCAAATAACCACTGTAATGAACACAAGACAAGTCATCATCATAATAATAATCATCTCTCAGACAGGCAGCTTCCAAATTTAAGAAAAAAAGATGTACCTGCTCCATTATCCAGGATGGTAATATTGAAAACTATCATGGTAACACCACGTGTTGTCTGCACAATTATATCACTTTTTAGAACATTGATAGTGTAGCGCATGAGACCACATGCACTCCAAAACAGTTGACGGACTGTTATAATACCTCAGGTTAAGAACATGCGAGTCTGTGTTGTGATAAAATTGCTTTCAGTGATCTTGATGGTACTGTTTAGCCTGTGTATATACCTACTATAGCAGTGGCCAGGGAAACTGGCGGGTGGGTGCGATTGCGCTGTTGCCGCACCTGGGAACATTCTCGCGTAGCACTCTCTTTCTAACACTAGCAAATGACAACGCTGAACGTCCTGTGTTGCGTAGTATGTGCGTCAACGCATAAACTATTACTACAAGTAAACGCGCGAAATTAACTGTCAAGTGCATGGTTTGGCAACGGCGCATTCGAAGACAACTGCCAATTCGGCTTACCATAACTGTAGATACACAGCTCCATGGTTTAGTTCTCAGAAAATGGCTTTATGTGATAGCTACTATCATTTCTTATTCGGAGAACGGATTGGGAACGATTTTTTTGAATTAACAGACGGCGGGTGTAAGCAGACGGCGGGTGTAAGCATACGGTTCTATGTCCGATGGTCAAAATCAGTAAACTAGACTGCATGTGGAAATTATTAAAATTTGCACATTTAAACTAGATATCTTAACACATCAACCAGCCAGTTCGGTTAAATCGTAGGGATATCATTCTCAAAACCTGCATCAACAATTTTTAAGCAAAATTTTTGAGGTATCCAGTTTTTTTGTTTATGATTATAAGGCTGTGTTAGAATTGTTGAAGGCTTGAAGTGTAAATATCTTGGCATACCGTTTGATAATAAACCCAACTGGGTAGATCATATTGAGAAGGTGGTAGGAAAAGGTTACAAAATCCTTCATTTACTGGAGAGTGCGATGAGAGGATGTATTAGAGAAGTTAGGGGACTGGGTTACAAAACTTCGGTCAGACCATTGCTTGAATATGTTGGTGTAGTTAGGGACCCACGTTTTGGGTATCAAATACATGAGCTGAATGGCGTGCAAAGAAGAGCAGCTAGATTTTTTTGAGGAAATTATCGCAGTACCCAGTCAGTATCTGATATGATAAAGGTGCTGGATTGGGAGTCATTGAAAGACAGGAGCAGAGTGAAGAGAGTGCATAATGTTGGTGATGGGGCTTGGAAGGAGATTGGCCGAGGAATTAGGAATAGTGCGTGGAAGGAAAAGATGACCGTGACCACAAGCTGGCACTCGATTTCATGCATAAGGGAGTGGGAAAATTTTATTTTGTGAATAAGGGTGTCAGGGATTGGAATAAATTACCAAGTGATGAATAATTTAACTAAAACGCTGAAGGAACTTAAAATTCGTAAAGTAGATGGGGGAGGAATTTAACATATTATAAGGTAATTAAAAAACAATAAGAAGAGGGTAATTAGATGACTAGGGAAATTTCCAGCGGAGTATTTGCTCCATCGCAATTAACAATTAACAACAAATAATTACCAAAATAATTTCATTTGAAATTCTATGTTCTATGAATTTGAAATCTTATTATTGGTTTATTTTCGTCTTACCTTTACTCAGTTCTACTGCTCAGGCTGTGCTTTTGTTGACTTTATTAATTTACGAATGATGTTGCTTGTTTTTAAAAGGTGTAGTTGGAGAGAAGACCTAACGACTTATATGTACAAAGTTATTGTCATTCTTGCTGCTACTACACTCATACATATTTATAAATAAACATGTTCATTTTCTTCTCGGAAACCCGGAGCATTAAACTAACGACAAACTGACAGCATTGGTATTCTTCAGCGCGCGAAGCTGACGCATACAAATGGCTGTCTCGTTACATGACATTCTCCTCACCAGAGAGTCTTTAAAGACGTAAACTTACTGTTAAGGCGTGTATTCAGTTAACTGATGCTCCTTCGATATCACTTGTCGCTGGCTTATATGGACCCTGCGCATACCATACAACGTCTGAAGATGAATAAGGGCGCCTCAGACGAACAGAACAGTCCTTTCACTTGACGCAGCAGTATTCCAGTCAGCTGGCAACATCGCTGGGCTCTTAGCTGTTGCTCATTAACACATACATAATACCAAATATGGTAGACTTACAGAAATAAATACAGGGCTAGTCAAAATGATTAAAGTGATTTCAGAAAAATACTACAGATTTATTATTTGACATATACTTACAAGATTAAACAGATATATAAACAAATGGTGAAAGTTTTTTTTGAGTGTCTACAGATGCTGAATATGTTCACCTTTAGTGACTATGCACACATCAAGTCTATAATCGAGTTCTTCCCATACCCGATGCACCATGTCTCTGTCAATGAGAGCAAATGCGTTGATGATGCGAACCCACAGGTCTGGCAGATCAACTGGTACTGTGTCTTTTACGAAACCCCAAACAAAGAAGTCGCAGGGGGTTAGATCTGGGGAACGAGGAGGTCATGACATTAGCTGACGATCAGCATCCCCTGCTCGACCAATCCATCTGTTTGGAATCCTGGTGTTTAGGAAATTACGGACAACTAGAGAAAAATAGGGTGGAGCACCCACCGTCCTGCTGGAAAATGAAATCTTCACTGTCAGCTTCCAGAAGTGGCATGAGCCAATTCTGCAAGGATCCCAAACAGTTGGATTGGTCGTGCTGGGGATGCTGATTGTCAGCTGATGTCATGGACTCCTCGTTTCCCTGACATAACCCCCTGCGACTTCTTTGTTTGGGGTTTCATAAAAGACACAGTGTTCGTGCCACAAGTACCAGTTGATCTGCCAGACCTGCGAGTTCGCATCACCAATGCATTTGCTCTCATTGACAGAGACATGCTGCATTGGGTATGGGAAGAACGCGATTATAGACTTGATGTGTGCAGAGTCTTTTTTTTTTTTTTTTTTTAACTGCTTTACGTCTCTCAACAGCGAGGTCTTCAGAGACGGGAAAGGATGGGGGGCAAGGAATGGGAAGGAATTCGGCCATGGCCTATTAAAGGAAGCATCCCGGCATTTGCCTGGAGTGATTTGGGAAACCATGGAAAACCCAAATCTGGATGCCCGGACGGGGATTCGAACCGCCGTCCTCCCGAATGCGAGGCCAGAACGCTATCCCTTACACCACCACGCTCGGTGTGTGCAGAGTCACTGAAGCTACACATATTGAGCATCTGTAGACACTCAAAAAACCTTTCACTGTTTATATATCTGCGTAATCTTGTAAGTATATATCAAATAATAAATCTGTAGTAATTTTCTGAAATAACTGCAATCATTTTGACTAGCCCTGTATTACGGTCTTTCACATTCTAGGTATCATAAGGATTTACCTTTTCGGCTGTAAATATTGTGCCCATGAAGATCGTTCAAATATAAAGTTGAATTTAGCACCTAATAAAATAAATATGAACTATAGAACTTTTGACAGGTATCAGTCTGAGAGTGTTAGGGTTGTAGTAGATAAAGTGTTAGCCTCTGCCAACTAATTATCAACCTCTCCTTTACGTGGTGCACTTTGTAGGTAAGAAGCATTTACGCACCTAGTACAGGGTGAGTCAAAAAGCATTTTACAACTTTGGAATGATATAGAAATTTATTGAGATATCTTACAGAATGTGTCATTTTGTAGCAAACAACCTCAAGCTTCACATAAAAGTGTCAAATGTCATTTTGGTTCTATGTGACTACTATTTGTCATGCTGCAAACATCCCACCGTTAATCAATTTTTTCCCACACTCGTTGCAGAAAATCGGGCGTAATTTGTGCATCGACAGTGCAGATTCGATTTTTCAGGTCGGCCAAATTGTTTGGTAGGGGAGGAACATACACACGATCTGTAATGAAACCCCAGAGAAAGAAATCCAGTGGTGTCAAGTCTAGAGACCGAGGTGACCACGCCATTCACCACCAATCCACCACCTATCTCTGTCATCTTCGTCGATCTGTGGAATTAAAATACACAGCGAGCACGCACTGCACCAGTGAAAGCAGCCATTTTAACTGTGCACTACGCTGGCGCTCCTGGTGGAGGAATGGTGTACTGATGCATTACGTGCATCAAAGTTGAGGTTGGTTGCTACAAAATGACACATCCACCGATACTGTAAGTTTACTTACAAAATCTCTACATCATTCCAAAGCTGTAAAGTCCTCAACCTGTATATGCTTCTGATAATTTTCGTTGAGACAAAATTTTCGAAATCTTAATGAAGGTAGTCCAACTAGCGATATACGAGGGTACTTTATAATCTCACAACCAGGCGGCTATAACAGGAACAGAGAATCGCGAAAGACAAGCATTTGTAAACAAATGGAGTAGGGTGAGGTTATAGTGTATCGCCACCGAGCGTGGCAGTTGAGCGGTAACGCTCTGACCTCGCATTCCATTGGATGCGGGTTCGAATCCCCATCCGACTGCCGAAATGGTTTCTTCAAAAGCACAATGGCCGAATTCCTTCTCATTCCTCGATTTGATCCCATTCCCGGTTCTAATGGCCTGGACGTCAACAAATCGTTACATCCATAAGCAAAAATAAAATAAACTTTTAATAGAGGCACCTGTGAAGGAAGCAGATAAAAAAATTGTAATTTAGCAAAAATATGTAGGAAGAAAGACGTTCTGGCCTCGCATTCGGGAGGACGTGGGATCGAATCCCCGTCGGGCATCCGGATTTGGGTTTTCATGGTTTCCCCAAATCACTCCAGGCGAATGCCGGGATGCTTTCTTCGAAAAGGCCATGGCCGAATTCCTTCCCGTTCCTTGTCCCCATTCCCATCCCACCTCTAATGACCTTAGCCGTCGACGAGGCGTAAAGCCATAAGTAAAAAAAAAAAGGAAGAAAGAATAATTGTGCTGCAATTTGTTGATGATGGTGTCATGATAGTGTCCTGTTAAAGATAAGTTTGAGCACATTAAATAATTACAAAATTGCACAAACAAAGATTGGATGGAGAATTAGAATTAAATGTTAACAAAACGAAGTAAAACTCATGAAACGATAGCAATAACTGTAGACAAAAAATTAAAAAAAAACCTTCATAAGGTTCCGTGGCTTTGATATTATGGTCATTTTTATGTCCTGGTCTAGCTTTTACACGAAGACATGTCACTAAATTCGAGTTACACAGTATTGTAACAGTTGTATTGTACTGAGAAAATTTGTTAAAAATACACGGAGGATTCGCACAAATAAATTTAGTAACTAATTAAGTACTTGTAATTACATCATATATCAACCAAGATCAACAGTCAGTATGCATTTAAGATGAAATGTTTGATAGCTAAATTTTTTTAGTTTCATATGTATCCCACCCACTTACAAATTCTTACTAGTCGATAGGGGATATTAAGGAAGTGTTATAAAGAAGTGTACATGCAGCCAAGCATGTAACAATGTATTGGATTAGATTTCTTTCAAAATAAAACGAGATTCGATCTAAAAGTTGTGAATGAATTCAAGGAGAATACGGTTGAAGTATTTTACAGAACTTCAGGTTCTATAAAAGGATTTAAACCCGGAATATGACACAAGCACACTAAGAAGAAGGTAACTATTTTGAAAAATAGCATCGTGCTAATTACTTTTTACATTCTCAAAAATAATATACTATAATTTAAATTTGAACGTCTACCGTAATCAATAATCTGACCGTGCATTCTAATTCTTTTCTCTGTTTTATAATTAGAAAAATCGAAATAATGTATTTCATTTCGAAACTTTAAGGTACGAAACATTTTAACACAACAAAACCACGGTTAAGAATGCTATCTGATGCAGCCTTCCCGGATTCGCAAGAAAGGAAGTGCCTGCCCCCCCCCCCCTCCCGACATCCTGCAGGGTGTCGACCATTGTCTTCCCAGTCTGAAAAGAGAAGACCATTCCGATAACGAATTTCACTACAGGAACTACGCACTAAAATAAACAGATATTTACAATAAACACAAATGACAAGGATAAACATTATACAAGATGTGCCTTCCCCTTCCACTTGGTTTTTTTTTTTTTTTTTTTTTTTGTAACTGCTTTACGTCTCTTTTTAACATCGAGGTCTTTAGAGACGGGAAAGGATGGGGGGCAAGGATGGGGGCAAGGAATGGGAAGGAATTCGGCCATGGCCTTTTGAAGGAAGCATCCCGGCATTTGCCTGGAGTGATTTGGGGAAACCATGGAAAACCCAAATCTGGATGCCCGGACGGGGATTCGAACCGCCGTCCTCCCGAATGCGAGGCGAGAACGCTAACCGTTACACCGCCCCGCTCGGTTTCCACTTGGGGACTGTCCCAACGTTTGGCAAGGGACGCCGGTAGCTTTTGTGTATGACCCATTGCGTCATTCATCTACAGGGTGTATCAAAAAAAAAAAAAAACATCCGATTTGGCACATCTATATTTCTGAAACTAATAAACATATACAGTGAATTTTGTTTTTTCATGAATGGGAAACTCAAAAAGTTTTTTAACCGACTTCAAAAAAGGAGGAGGTTCTCAATTCTTCTGAATTTTTTTTTTTTTTTTGGATGTATGTTCAGCGATATCTTCGCCAATTTTGAACCGATTTAAATGAAATTTTTATTGTTGATAGAGTATACCTCCAAAGTGGTCCCATATGAATTTCATTGAGAAACCACCCTTTCTACCCCTTTATAACCCTTAACTTTTATACAAACCCACACTTTTTATCCGATTTTGATGGAACTTTGGAAATGTATATTAAAAAACAAACAGAAAAATACTGTCAACTTTTGGTTTAAAAAAACCGAACCCCTCTCCCCCTATCCACCCCTTAATTTTTGCCATTGTTCTTTATACAAAGCTAAAGTCGACACCATTTAACTGATCTCCATTAAAGTTGGCATGTACATGTAATTTTTCATGGAAAAGATTCTGACCCAAAAAAATAAAACAACACCCCTCTATCCCTTTACACCCCTTAATTATTATACAAACCAACACTTTTATCCGATTTCAATGGAACTTTGGACATGTATAGTTAAAAATAAAGAGAAAAATGCTGTCAACATTTGGTTTGAAAAAACTGAGCCCCTCTCATCCTATCCACCCCTTAATTTTTGCCAATGTTCTTTATACAAAACTATAGTCGACATCATTTAACTGATCTCCATTAAAGTTGTCATATACATGTAATATTTCATGGAGAAGATTTCTGACCAAAAAATAAATAAAAGCCACCCCATGTCCCCCTTTACACCCCTTAATTTTATAGAAACCTATATTTCATATCTGATTTTGATTGAACTTTGTCAATGTATACTTTCAAACAAACAGAAAAATCTTGTCAACATTTGGTCTGCCAAAGCTCAACCCCTCTCTTTCCTACCAACCCCTTAATTTTTGTCAATGTTTTTTCTTATATATATAAAAAGCTATAGTCGCCACCATTTGACCTATTATCATGAAAGTTGGCGCTTATATGTATTTTTTCACGAGGAAGGTTTCTGACCAAAAAATATAAAAACCACCCCCCAATCCTCATTAAACCGTTTAATTTTTGTACAAACCCACAGTTTTTATCCAGTTTAGATAGAACTTAGCAAACTTTTACTGTAAAACAAAGAGAAAAATAATGTCAGCTTTTGGTTTGCAAAAACTGAACCCCTTTCCTCATTTCCGCCCCTTGACTTTTGTCAATTTTCTTTTTGAAAAGCTACAGTTGATACCATTTGACCGATCTTTATGAAAGTTGGGGCATACATGTATTTTTTTATGGAGAAGATTTCTGACCAAAAAATAAAAAAAACTACCCTAGCTCCTCTTTTACATCCCTTAATGTTTGTACAAACCCACATTTTAATCCGATTTCGGTGGAACTTTGTATGTGTTTACTTTAAAGCAAATACAAAAAGAAACATACTACTCATATTACTTTGACAAAAACACAAACCCTATTCCCCTTTCTACCCCTTTAATTACTGTTAATGTTCACTATATAAAGCTACCATATCTACCTGATTTTGAAGGAAGTATGCACATGTATACTTCAAAACAAACAGAAAAATACTGTCTGCATTTGGTTTAGAGAAGCCAAACCTCTCTCCCCCTTTCCACCCCTTTAATCTACACAAAGCACAGTTTCTATCTGATTCTGAAGAAAGTTTTCACATGTATACTTTAAAAAATACTTAACAATTGTGTTTAAATTAGGTTGAAGAAGCCCAACCCCTCTTCCCTTCTACCCCCACCCCTCCTAATTTCCAATGTTCTTTATAGATACCTACCGTTTTTATCAGATTTCGATGGAACACTGCAAATGTATACTTAAGAACAAAGAGAAACATTTTGTTTACAAAATCCAACCGCTCACTCCCTTACACCATTTTAATTTTTATAAATGTTGTTTACACAAAGCTACAGTTTTTATCTGGTTTCGATGGAACTTTGCACATGTATACTTTAAAACAAAGAGAAAAATGCTGTCCACACTACCTTAACAAAAATCAAACTACTCTTCACCTCCACACCCCCTAATTATTTTTTTATACACACCTAAAACTTTTATGTTATATCAATAGAAATTTACAAATGTATACTTTAAATCAATCAGAAAAGACAGTCTACATTTGGTATACAAAAGCCCAATCCCTCTTCTCCTTTACCCCCATCGTTTATAATTTCCAATGTTCTTTACAAAATCCACAGTTTTAAGTACCGTCAAAATCAATTAAGCTATTTTTAAGTCATTGCAGAATATCTATAAAATGTATGTGTCCTAATGTCTCAACATGTACTTCAGATTCCAACTTGGACCCCAAGCTTTTACGCTGTGAAAACCAATTAAATATCTATATTTTCTGTGTGATGCTAGAACGAACACATATATTCCAGAGACAGATTTGTGTATGTAGTATGTATTAATGTCCACATGTTATATGTTTCGATTATCGAGCAGTAGCTTTAGCAGATGTTATGATTAGAACGAAACACAGCCTGGATCAAAATGTAAACTAACATTCCTTAACACAGCATCCAATTCTCCCCATTCTGAAAGTTGTTGTAAAGACAGATTTTTTTTAAAGCTTTCGCTTTAACCACTGAGCTACCAGGAAGTTCACAAAATGAGAACTGCTGCGGCATATTTAAATACAAATTAACTATAATACCACTAAAAATTTAAAAATAAAATAATTGTTTAAAAAACATAAAAACCGCCTTCAAAAAATGGTACTAAAAATTTTAAAATAACTTTATACAATGCTTAGAAGAAAGTAAATCTAAATGGACAATATTTTACATTACTGTTATTGAAATTTTTACATTAATTAGTTATTTTTGGAGTCGGTGCCAGCCAAAACAAGAAAAATGAAAAGAAAAAAACAATAATAAATAACAATTATACATAAAAAATCATGTTACTACTTACCTACAATTAATTCTAGAAACATTTTTCAACAAAACTGAAACATTTAGATGATACACCGATATTTTACTAACTATAAAGAATTTACTGCATGATGCAGCCTACCAACTGACACTATAGTGCCAGAGATATGCCTGGATGACTAATGAGGCCGAGCCACAGATAACATGCCATTAATTTGTTTCCCTAAGCTGTCTCCCGCAATAAAACTATCTTCCTCACGACATGCTGTAAAATATTTGGAATTTTTGTTCGTACTCTCGGTTCGCCTCGAACACCAAATTAAGTTAAGTAATTCGATCTGCGCGATCTGACAGCTGGCACCGACTCCAAAAATAACTAATTAATGTAAAAATTTCAATAACAGTAATGTAAAATATTGTCCATTTAGATTTACTTTCTTCTAAGCATTGTATAAAGTTATTTTCATACCTTTTCATAGATGTTCAATATGCCCCCCTTGAGATGCACGGCATATGTCAATGCGGTATTCAAATTCTTCCCACACTGCAGCGAAAATGTGTTGAGTGACAGCTTCTACAGCTGCTATTATGCGATGTCTCAGTTCATTCATTGTTGTTGGTAACGGAGGCACATAAACAGAATCTTTTATAAATCCCCACAAGGAATAAACACATACAGTCAGGTCCGGTGACCTTGGAGGCCAGTAATGTAAGGCTGAATAATTTGGTCCAGTGCGACAGATCCATCGATCAGTAATCGTTTGATTTAAAAATTCCCGCACTTCCAGATACCAGTGCCTTATCCTGTTGGTAGGAGTCGTTCGAATCAGTCTCCAACTGTGGGAAAAGAAAGTTCTCAAGCATATCGAGATATGTGCTTTCTGTGACAGTGTTCTCGGCAAACAAAAGTTGACCGTACACCTTCTCCCGTGAAACTGCACAAAACACATTAAATTTTGGAGAGTTCCTCTCAAGTTGTACAACTTCATGTGGTTGTTCCATACCCCATATTCTCACATTATGACAGTTCACCTTACAATTTAAATGGAATGTTGCCTCGTCACTAAACACTAAGCGTGGAAGAAAACTGTCATCCTCCATCTTGTCAAGAACGAAATTACAGAACTCTATACGCTGTTGTTTTTCACCTTCACGAAGACCTTGCGGTAACTGAATTTTGTATGGTTTCATGTTTAAACGTTGACGCAACACAACGGCAGACGGACATCGGTGGCATGTTGAGCTGTCGAGCTGCACGGTGAATGGATGTCTGTGGACTCCTTCTGAATGTATGGCGGATGCGTTTAATGTCTGCGTCAGACACTCTGGGGCGGCCCGGCGATTTGCCTTTACACAAACAACTTGTTTCTCGGAATTTTTCATGCCATCGTCTCTGTGCTGTAGCAGGATCCACACCATACCTAATACGAAAGTCACGCTGAACAGTTGTTACTGACCCGCACTGCGCAAAACGTAGAACACAAAACGCTTTCTGTTGACCATACGCCATTTTTATTAGAACTGAAGTGGGCGCACACTGCTGCTACCTAGTGAGAACTATGTAAACCTCGAGAGTTTGCTCTTTGTTCACGTACATATCTCAGATAATATAATAGTTATATTTTATTTTAAATCGGATGATTCTTTTTGATACACCCTGTATTTTGATTCTGAGACGCAGTGGAAAACCGAAATCTCGATGATCGTTTAGGGAATCGAACTCAGGTTCTGCCGAACGTCATGCCCCAGCTTTATTGTTCATCCACCACTTTCGGTGTGATATTTGAAATCAAGTCGCTCGAAGGTATGGAGACGCCTTAAACGCGCTGGTTAAAACTATAAAGTTCGCAGATTCCGTCATCTTCTGTCGTTTAAACAGTACCCTTAAATAGTTTTTGCTCCTGGTTAGTGAATGTTTTGCATATAGTCTGATGTAAGTGTCCACTTGAGTTCCGGTTTTTTCCTACAACAGGGTGCTGTGACGTCATCACTCTGACATCAGGCTGCCGTAGCAAGCTTCAAAAGTTGGTAGCTGTTAAAATTTTGTGGTATCTTTCAAACCTATCCCTCCTCTATGATGTCTTTATGTTGTGCCGAAGTTACTACCTATGTCTGAGCTATAGAAAAGTGTGTTTAACAGTCTGATTTTGAGCCAGTGTCAGCTACCCTCGTCTGTGTGTCGACTTTAAGCCTTTTGATATACCAATACAACGCAGTATGAAATGGGATCAGAACATAACCTTTGTCGTAGTTATAGCTAGAATGGTAATCGTTAGTAGAATTTTGAAGAACTGCAACCAATATGTAAAAGCATAAAACACTTCTGTGCATCCTAATACAGAATGCTGTTGTGCTATTATGGTATCAGTACATCAGGAATTTGGTTAGCAGCTGTGATGAAATAATTCTCCTACCGATAGATTCACGCTGCAGGATTGATAAAGTGCTCCTATGTTTTTTTTTTCTGAAAGTTAAGTGGATTGATAAAGTACGAAATGAACGTGTTTTAGGGATGATAGGTGAGGGGAGAAGGTTGTGGAAAAGTCTTAAAGAAGAGACAGAATAGTGAGTCATATTTTAAGACATGCTGAATTGGTTATAAATTTATTAGCGGAGGGAACAGTCGAAGGAAAGAACTGCAGGGATAGACAAAGATTGGAATATATGAAGCAGATTATTGAAGACGTAGGTTGAAGGGGGTATGCCGAGATGAAGAGGTTAGCGCCAGACAAGAAGGGATTGATAATTCATAATTGCATTTAACCAGCCGAGAGACTGATGAAAAAAATAATTATTTCTTCTCTCGTTCCGTTAAGGATAGCATTGTACAGAGTACAGAATAACTTTGATATAAAGTAACCTTTACCATTCACGATTTTGTGAAGTGCAGAATATATCTATGGAAGTATATTTAAAATAATAATAAAACATTGAGCTAATTATAGAAGACGCCATTAAACAACAAAGGCAAGTGACACGGCGAACGTTTCAATTCGTTTTCTTAAATATCCAGCCTATAACGGTCAATTTCTAAGGACTCTCTTCTTCCCACGTTCTGTAAATTGTGTTAAAGCTATCAGAAAAAAAAAAAATCCCTTGAGTTTGGTAAATAGCTGGTTTTAAATTCTTCTTCAAAAGAGTATCATTTTTCACTTGTTCCCTGAAATTTTTAACATTAAAACGCCGAGCGATCTGAGAAACTGCTATGTCAAGAACAAAGAATGTTATAGTCGCCGGCCTCGGTAGCGTAGGGGCTAGAGTGCTAGCTCCACGTGCCGAAGGTCGCCGGTTCGAATCCGGCCGCGGGCATGGATGTTAAGTGTTGTGTGTCTGTGTGTGTGTGTCCTGTCCGTCCTGTGGCGTCCGCACTTTGAAGACTATATAAACACTGGATTTAACTGATTCACTGGAAGCTTTAATATAACACATTGAGCTGGCTGTATGGCCTCAGCTGCCAAAAGCCATTAATAAAAAAAAAAAAAAAAAAATAATAATGTTATAGTTCTCATTTCCTTTCCCTATTTACTTTATTGATACCGAAAACTGTATATAAAATACATCTTTCTACATGTGTTAACAAGTGTTGAGAAAACATCTGACGAAAAGGACAACCAAAAGCTGGTAAGGCTTGGAGAGCGGTGAATCATAACTATTTCTTGCTGTGCGTCCTTGAACCGGGAGTTTGACTTGTGCAACGGCTCTATGGCGTAATCGGCAATGCGTTGCCTTATAGAGGTCGACCAACTGCCACGGGCTCACTTCATTTCTCCACAACTGCAGTTCCATATTGGGTACTTCCTGTCAGAGAGTACGTAATCGAAGCTGTGGGTTCGTCACTTGCTTTCGTAATGCCAACGAAGATAAAAATAAGACCCATGCATTTCCCTAAAACTTAATCAGTACCCTGGTGCCAGAAAACTTTCTTTCCCACGCCTGTTGAGAATCAGGACGAGGTAAATGTCAAGGCCACAAGGCCTTCAGTACTTTGGCCGGTTAGTTATTTCACCGTTCCTTCCATGCTTCAAGACTATTCCGAATATTTTGCTTATGTAAAACTTCTAACATTAAAAATTGTACCACCAGATTTCCATATGCCAACCGTGCATGAAGTGTGACCTGTTTCAAAGACCTTGGGATCGACATACTTATGTGAAACATGCGCTGTGCTTGACCGTTACGGTACACTTGATGTTAGTGGCGTTTCAAAAGTTAAAATCTTTCACATCGACACACTTGTAGATATGACAGCGGAGCAGCAAGCAAATAAATCCTTTGCTGGCAGTTGAAAACATCTGCTTCAGTTTGTAGCTAGCAATCTGTTAATTTTTTATCTGTTTTTAAATATTAAAAAGAATGTATTTGAAAGAAATAGTAATGAGAGGATATAGCTACCTGGGAAGTAAGCAAATTAGGCTAAATAACCTTGGTCAGTTCCTTGACTGAGTATAGTGGCATGATATTGGACCCGCATTATTAGTATCTAAACTGGAGTTGGAACAGTAGTAGCTAATGAATGATTCCACTGTTAGTTTAAAACTGGAAGTTGTTTACAATTGACATAATTTTTCATAATGTGTTTAAAACGGAAAATAATTTTGAACAACCGTAGAGAGAATGTGACAGGATATTTACACTTGCGTTCAACGGTTACCTCTTTCTTCTCAGATGAAAAGAAATTTCCTAATATCGTCCCAGTACACCTTCTTTTCATGTCATTAAAATTTTGTTATTTTTCTTACTTCGTGCCATTTATACTCTAGCACGAAATGAAGATAAATTCTAAAAAGAATCAGCTTGTAAGGTACACTTACGGAAAAATAATGGTTTTGTATGATTTTACAATGAAAACCATTGAGCATAAACATTTTACTATACCATTTTATAGCTCAGCAGGGGAGGATAAATTTTGAAGGTGCAGGGAAAGGATTTGAAATCTTCCACCAATTAGAGAGGGTAATGAGGAACTGTACCGGGAAGTACGGGAATTGGAATGCTAAACTTAGGTCACGCCTTAGCTAGGGTATGGTGGGATGGTATGGGACCCACATTATGAAGGAGTTGGAGGCAGCTAGAAATGTCTGTAGAAATTTCTGTACAACACACTCAGTAACCGATGTAATAAAAAGTCTGGTTCCGTCAACGTAGGGGCTAGTACGCGCAGAGGGTCGACGGTTCGTGTTCTGCAGAAAGATGTGAATGTTTTTATTTGAATGTTGTGCGTGTTATATGTTATCCTTCGCTTGATAATAATAAACACTTTAAATAATTAGTACACACATTGTGATAAACTGAAAACACTACAGTAGATGGTATGGTTTAATCTGCTAAATGCGTTTTGTATATATATAAGAGCTTACATCTCCCGTTTTAACCACATTACGCGACTTTTTTTTTATGGCATTTGGCAACGGAGGCCATACAGCCAGCTCAATGTAATTATAATTGCTTTAAGTGTGTAAGTCGTCATCCAGTATTTATTGTATTTCTCCAATGTATGGACGCCACAGGACGGACAGGACATTCACACAGACACACAACACTTAACATCCATGCCCGCGGCCGGATTCGAACCGGCGGCCTTCGGCACGCGGAGCTAGCACTCTAGCCCCTACGCTACCGAGGCCGGCCATTACGCGACTTATCATATATAAACAACCTAACTTGCAACTGTAACCAATAGTAACGCTATTAAAGTTCCGTCGTTCTCTAACCATAACCAATTCACAATCCGCAGCATGTTTACCAGTCGTACAGGTTGCAGTTTTTTCTTGTAATCCTGACGAATGGTTGGATGGCCCCTCAGTTACTGCTAAAGAAGGGTCATTACCTCAGTTTGAAGACAGATGGTCATAATCTCTTGTCTCCCTTAGGATATATCGTCTTTGATGACCTCAGCCTTCGACGGAAGTTAATCTAAAAAAAGAGAATTAGAATCAACTTTGTTGATGGGGCTCTTTTTTGGAGTCAAACGTTCCGTCATTGATGAATAATAATACGCTCATCTGGTATTCAAGAACTCCGTGTTCACCGAGAAGCAAGTAAATGAAGTGTTGAGATCTGAACAATGTAAAGAAAGTGTAATTAGAGTTTTCAAGACCTATTAGGTGCCAAAGTTGTTATTTATGAACAATAGATTATAAATCAAAATTCCGTCTGGAACAACTGTTGATGTTACTGTTTTCTTTATATCCATACGCGTTTCGCCCTTATGGTGTGGGGCATCGTCAGTGGCTGTGTATTTGTTTTTACATGTGATATGTTACATTTGACAGAGGAGTTATAAATTATTATATACATATTTACATTATACTTACAGCTAGTGTGATGGTATTTACATGGCGATCTGGAACAGCACTTTATGCATCTTACAGATCTACTATTTCACAATTATAAAAACTGTTTTACACATATTTCTGAATAAACACTGGCATTATATCCATTGCAACTGCAAACTTCTTGTTTCGTTTGTCTGCTACATTACATACATGTTGTTTTGATGAAATGCAGTGCTACCAACTTTGTTTTATTTTTTGTTTGTTATTGTAGCTGTGTTGCTGTATTAAATTATTTCTCTGTTTTCATCAGCTGTTTTGTGTGTGTTTGGTGGTTATTTTTATTGAGTTGAACAATTTGTATTAGTTTCCCTGTGTAGTGTTTATTTTTAGTGAATTAAACAGTGTTTTATTTGTTAAATTGGTGAATTCATTCAATAGTGATTTTCCCATTCCTATGGCTTTGTGTATTTGGTAGCTTTCTTGAATTGTTAACAAGTGTTGTCTGTGATTGTTAATTTTTAATATCCTCATGTCTGTTTGTAGGGAAGTAGGGGGGTGGTTATGTTCTAGTAAATGTTCGGCGAAAGTAGAATGGTTTGTGCATGTTATTGCTCTTATATGTTCTTTATACCTTATGTTAAAGTTTCTGAATGTCTGGCCAATATATATTGCTTTACACTGTTGAAATGTTAATTGATATATGCCTGATTGTTGGTACAGGTTATTTATTCTCAGTGTTGGTGTTCAAATGTTTGTGTATTGTGTTATTTGTCCTGAATGCAATTTTTATTCCTTGTTTCTTAAATATGTTGCTTATTGTGTTTGTTATTGTAAGTCATGGTATACCATTGTTTTTTAGTGTGGTTGATGGTGTTAGTGTGTTGACTGTCTTGTGGTGTCCTTGATTTCTTTTTGATTTTGTTTTTGAGTTGTTCAATTAGTTTCTCTGTGTACCCATTATTCCTTGCTATTTGACTGATTGTGTTGTATTCTGTTGTGTAGTCATTTTTAGATAGGTGTATAGTGTTTAGCCTATTCAGCATGTGTCTAAGTACAGCATGTTTATGGTTGTTAGGTGTATTGTATATGATGGTGTCTGTGTATGTGGGTTTTCTGTATATGCTGAAAGAGTGTTATGGACCTTTTCTGGTTATTGTTACATCAAGGAAGTTCAGAGTATTTTTTGTTTCCTGCTCTATGGTAAATTTTATGTTTTTGTGGATTTTGTTAATTTCGCTGTGGAATTGGTCGATATTGTGTTTTGGTTCATCTATCAGGCAGATGACATCGTCAACAAAGCGAAACCAGTAGATTATTTTGTTTTTTGTATTTTTTGTTTTTGAATATGTGGTGTTCTATGTGGTCCATGAAAATCTTGGCCATGATTCCAGAAACAGCCTTTCGACACACAACACAATCCCTAAAGCACACATCAAAGAAATATCTGAAATACTACACCTGGTAACATCACAAAATTACTTCTACTTCGACAAAAAATACTATATCCAAAATGAAGGTTTACTGATGGGCTCTCCTGTTTCTGGAATCATGGCCAAGATTTTCATGGACCACATAGAACACCACATATTCAAAAACAAAAAATACAAAATAATCTACTGGTTTTTACTCCACGTCATATGTGTTTATGTATGACATAACACAGTTTCATGAAGTTTTCGTGTAGCATCATTTTTATAATTGTGCTGTGTATTGTGTTATGTATCTTTTGTATGTTATTATATTTAACGACAAAGTAATTACACACATGAATATGACATTGAAGAAAACGTTACGATAAATTAAAAAACGTGTAATTATTTGTTGCTTGCTTCTCATTTTTCTTCTTCTTTTCGTTATGGCCAGCTAGGGACCACGTGTCAATTTCAGTTCTTCACCTGTTGTGTTTTTCATTCTTCCTATCCAGTACTCCTTCATGATTGCACTGTGTTTTCTCTTTCTCTCTTCAGACCATTTTACACCCGTTTTATTCTCCTCTCTACTTTGGAATCCTGCCATATTCGAAATCTGCTTTCCAAAATATTTTCTTTCCATACTGTTCACTGATATTATTTGGTTTCAAATCTTTCTTAACCTCGTGAATCCCAAACAAAATATTTTAATATCTTTTTTGTTAGTCTGGTGTCATCCATGCGATAGATGTGTCGAAAAAATATCATTCTCCTTTTTTCTGACTAATTCTGTTATAATTATGTTATGATATATTTCCTCATTAGTTCTTATCGTCCACTGTAAGGTACTTTCAATGGACCCAAAATTTTCCTTATATTCTCCATTCCAATACTCCAAGCTTATCCAATTTCTAATTAAATAGCGAGCGGTCTGGTGGCTCAGTGGTTAAGGCAACTGACTGGAGATCGAAAGATCATCGGTTCGAATCCCTGTCTCGGCGGGGATTTTCATAGGTATTTAATCCGATTCTCACCTATGGTATAGCTTGCTATGTAATGTGAAGTACGCCAGAACGCTTCTGAGGTCGGGATTCCATATAAAACTATAGGTCTCCTGTACCCGGCAGAGTTGCCGGCTTAGGTTAAGGCGGTGACGATAGGGCTGGAATGCACAGCTGACAGAAGCCCTGTCATCAGGTCATTACAACCACACGGAATTATAATTATTATTATTCAATATCAGGCATTTACTTGCACAGAGGCATTCCGGTTTCAGCACTGTATTATTGTATCTTATTTTAAGACTTTTAGAAAGGCACTTTTTGTTGTAATTCAACTATTTTAATTTTAATTGTTGCAATTATAAATTTCAGTGAAATGCCGCCAAAAAATCTAACCTCAACAATGCGTGTAGCAGAGAGGCACGACGCAAACGTGTTGAGAGGGCTCATCAATCAGCAGGACAAATCGCGGCAAGTAACGAAGCTCAAAGAATCAGGACAGCAGAGCGTCGTATGCAAGAATCTCAAGAACAGCGTGATGAACGTCTGCGACAGAATATATCGGGAACAAGAACGGCATGAGGACAGCACATCGCGTACATTTAGAAAAAGAGAACGAGAGATACAGCAAATCAGCCGTGCATTAACACGTGTATCATTTGTTCGTCTCGCGTTCGAATATGCACCAGACATTGACTACTCTACACATTCTAAAATTGCAGTCGGTGCAATGGACAAAGTATGCCAATACTGTCAGGCGTTGAAATTCCGGAATGAAGCATCCGGCATGTGTTGTGCATCAGGAAAAGTTGTATTATTACCACTTCCCACTCCCCCAGAACCTTTGCAATCACTTCTTGCTGGCGGATCAAACAATTCGAAATTGTTTCTACGCAAGACACGCAAATTCAATTCCTGCTTCCAGATGACGTCTTTTGGAGCAACTAAAATTTGCAATCTCACATCTGATGGACGTCATTTTGAAACTACATTCAAAATACAAGGCCAGGTGTACCATAAGATTGGGTCGCTGATGCCGATGCCTAATAATGTCCCGAAGTTTCTCCTAATCTATTTTACGGGAAGTTGTGAAGAACGCGTGACAGCTTGGTGCCAGTATATCATCATCGAACAAGCAGAAGAGAGAGCAATTGTGGTATTGTTGGAAAATTTTTTGGAAAAATAATAATCAACTTATTCAGTTGTTTAAAAGAGTGTCGCCACAATTAAAAAATGACAACTATCATATTGTCATCAAAGCTGACAAATTACCATCAGGAGAACACGCCAACTGTAGATGAAGTTTCAGTTATTATAGTTGGTGATCCAGTTGACAATAGAGCCATTAAAATCAAACGTCGAGATAGCACTGTTAGTATAATTTCGGATCTACACCGTTCGTATGACGCACTCCAGTATCCACTGATATTCTGGCAAGGGCAGGATGAATATCACCTCAACATCAAACAGTGTGGTCCAGTTACTGGTAATATTCAACTATTTAATTCCTTATTTTATTAATGCAGTAGACCCGCGGTATTCCGTACAGAGGCCGGATTATCGCGGGCCCACAATATTAATCTCTTATTCTTCTAATTTTTTTTACTATTTAGTTTCTTATTTTTTCAAGTAATGAAATAAATAAAAAAAGTTACTTCATTGAAGAACTACGCCAGGGGCGTAGCTACTATGGGGCTAGGCGGTGCAGTGCACCGGGGCCCTCACGCACAGGGGCCCCCAAGCATACCTCAAGGGGCCCTAAGTGCACCTCTAGGGGCCCTCAAGCGCAGTTTAGAGGGCCCACGAGCCTTCACGGCAAACTAGCGACCCTTTTTTTTTTTTTAGCTCTACCGTCGTCTAAGGGGCCCCTGAGAACACAGGAGCCCCTCACTAAGGGCCCTCGCTGCTCAGGGGAGCCCCAACCACTGATCAGGGGCCCCTATTCAAGGGCCCCCATTCTCAGTTCAGGGGCTCATACCAGCACACAAAGCAAAAAAAAGGTCGTCCGTTTGGACTGAGGGCCCAAAATAAATTTTTTGCACCGGGGCCCTTGTTGACCTAGCTACGCCACTGAACTACGCCCACCGATTGATAATTAGATGTAATCAGGATAAGTATATCCTTCGATATCGTGAAATGTACCATCAATACGTCATGGATATGTACGCTAAGATTGAAAACGAACGTTTTCGATTTATTCGATACAACCAAGCTAAATTACGATCGGAGGAATACATCCACTTACGAGATGCTATTATAGGCAATATAGATGAAAATTTAAATGCAAATGATATCGGTAATGCATTTATTTTACCTTCAAGCTACATCGACAGTCCACGGAACATGCAGGAATATATACAAGATGCGATGACTTACGTACGTCATTATGGTCGTCCAGATTTTTTTATTACATTTACATGTAATCCGAATTGGGAGGAAATACAAACTTTGCTATTTCCAGGCCAACAAACAATGCATCGTCATGATATCACGGCACGTGTGTTCAAACAAAAATTATAATCATTGATTGATTTAATCGTAAAACATTCGGTTTTCGGTAACACACGTTGCTATCTGTATTCGATTGAGTGGCAGAAGCGAGGTTTGCCTCATTCTCACATGTTGATTTGGTTTGAAGTTAAAATCCGTCCAGAAGAAATTGATCAAATAATTTCAGCCGAAATTCCAGACCCGGTAATTGATCGAGAATTGTTTGATATTGTTACCAGTCACATGATCCACGGACCGTGCGGTGATTTTAACATGACATCGCCATGCATGGAAGATGGAAAATGTAAGAAGCTTTACCCAAAGGAATATACGAATAATACAATTACGGATATGGACGGTTATCCTTTGTATCGCCACAGAAACGCTGAGAATGGTGGCCACACATTTACGATGCGAATGTCAAATTCTAGAAACCAAGTTGAAATTGACACTCAATGGGTGGTACCATACTCACCACTGCTTTCAAAAATATGTAAGGCTCATATTAATGTCGAGTTTTGAAGTTCTGTAAAATCCATTAAGTACATTTGCAAATACGTTAATAAAGGCAGTGATTTGGCCGTATTTGAAGTAAAAAATGTAAATAAAAATTACGAAATAGCACGACACCAGATAGGTAGATACATCAGCAGCAACGAAGCTATCTGGCATATCTTTAGTTTTCCCATACATGAAAGAGACCCTTCTATGCAGCATCTTGCAGTACACCTTGCAAACGGTCAACGTGTATATTTCACCGAACAAAATATTATGCAAAGAGCACTTGAGCCACCAAAAACAACATTAACTGAATTTTTCACATTGTGTCAAAAATCTGATGTGTTCGGCCAATTCGCAAAAACATTATTATATACCGATGTTCCACGCTATGTTACATGGAATAAATTAGGTAAAACATGGGAGCCACGTAAACAAGGAGAACCACATCATTTGATCGCAGGCATATTAGGACGACTCTACACAGTACATCCAAAACAACGTGAATGCTTCTTTTAGCGTTTGTTGTTGGTGAATGTTCCAGGACCAACTTCTTTCGAACTTTTATGAACAGTTAATGGTCGAGTGTTCAATACATATCAAGATGCATGTCACGAGTTGCAGTTGCTGGTGGACGTCAATGATTGGGACCTGACATTGCTGATGCAGCGTTGACATCCACTCTGAATAGTATTCGTCTACTGTTTGCAATTATTTTGACAACATGTTATCCAACACAGTCATCGATTTTGTGGGAAAAATATAAAAACAGTATGACTGAAGACATACTACACCAAATTAAACAAACAAACCTATGCCCAAATCTAGATTTCACACCAGAGATGTATAATGAAGCATCAGTGTTAGTCGAAGATTTATGTATTTTAATTTCAAATTTACCACTTAATCATTATGGTATGCCATCACCTAATCGCCTGGCCACTGACTTAGTTAACAGTGATCTGCAACGAGAACAACAGTATAACAATGTGGACTTAGCTACAATTATTGCGAATAATGAGCCATTACTGACAGCAGAACAAAAAGTATTTATAATCGGATTATGCTGACTGTTGATGCTGAACAAGGTGGTTTCTTTTTCCTGGACGCACCACGTGGAGCCAGTAAGACATTTTTAATATCGTTGATCCTTGCGAAGGTACGGTTGCAACAGAAAATTGCAATGGCAATTGCATCGTCAGGCATTGCTGCCACTTTGTTAGATGGTGGGTGAACCGCACATTCAGTATTTAAGTTGCCACTAGACATTCATAACAAACCAAACGCAATGTGTAACATTAAACAAAAAAGAAAAAAAAAAGCGGAATGGCTGCAGTGTTGCAAAAGAGTTCAATTATAATTTGGGATGAGTGTACTATGGCTCATAAACATTCGCTCGAAGCATTTCATAGAACTATGAAAGATTTGAAAGGCAACGATAAACTTTTCGGTGGAACTGTCCTACTACTGTCGGGTGACTTCCGACAGACATTACCAGTGATTCCTCTCTCTACTTTTGCCGATTAGATTAACGAATGTTTAAAACAATCGTTTTTATGGCGGAATGACGAAACGCTTCGATTGACCATGAACATGCAAGTAAAATTGCAAAATGATCCATCGGCACAAGTATTTTGTAAGCAATTGCTGGATATTGGAAACGGTGAAATAGATCTGCATCGAAATACACAATACTTCAAATTGCCAGACAAATTCTGCACTGTTGTTCACTCAAAAAATGAACTAATTGAGAATGTGTTTCCGGATATATTAAATAATTACTCAGATCATAATTGGCTCAGTAATCGTGCTATTGTGGCAGCAAAAAATGTTGATGTCAACGAAATTAACTTCCAGATACAACAGTTGTTGCTAGGTGATCTGATGTCTTTTAAATGAATAGACAATATAGTAGATGAAAATGAAGCCGTAAATTTTCCAACTGAGTTTTTAAATTCTTTGGACATACCAGGAATGTCACCCTACAATCTTCGGTTAAAGATTGGTTCACCGATTATTCTACTTCGGAATTTGAGTCCACCTATAATATGCAATGGTACACGTTTGGTCATCACAAGGATCACAGGAAATGTTCTTGAAGCAACTATTTTGACTGGAAAGTATAAAGTAGAAATTGTCCTGTTTCCACGTATTCCAATGATAGTCAGAATCTCCAATACCATTTAAAAGGCTTCAATTTCCGATTCGTTTGGCTTTCGCTATGACCATAAATAAGTCTCAAGGCCAAACAATGTCCGTTTGTGACTTGGAAAATACGTGTTTCTCCCATGGGCAGCCATATGTCGCCTGCTCACGTGTGGGGAAACCATCCGATCTATTTGTATTAGCAAAATACAGGCTAACCAAAAATATTGTACACCAATTAGCGCTTAGATAAATTAAAATTATAAACTGTAATAATTTAAAATAATTGTTAAAAATGTTTAAAAATCAACTTCATCTACCTCATTTATAAAACTGAAATTTCAATTTATAAATAAATAAAAAATAATTTATTTATTTTTGTAAATATCAATTTCTTATATATTTTCAAGCAAGCAATTTGTAATAAAATGTAATTAAACTTTTTTATGTTCGTTTGTCCTTAATTTCAACTATCCGAAACTCTTTACCAATTACTTTTGAATTTTCAAATCGACTAAAACGTTTTTGTCTTTATTAGTGAATATTAATTTGACAACATAAGGTAGTTTAGAATAACATTGATCCAACGTACTATAACTACTGAGTCACAGCAACGCGTGACCGGGTCAGCTAGTTTCCCTATAGATAACTGCATCGTCGGCAAACAATCGCAACCAGCATTTGACGTTGTCTCCTAGATCGTTTATAAATATTAAAAAAAGAAGTGGTCTTATTACACTTCCTTGAGAAACGCCCGAAGTAACATTTATCTTAGAAGAGGCTTCCCCGTCAACAATGACACTTCCACTGCCCCGCTGGCCAAGGTCTATATAATGAAAATTTCTTTTTTTTTTAGCTCTACTGTTGTTTGAAGAGCGGCAATCTCAAATAAAAAAGTTGACGCGTAGTTTCCGTCGCCCCCCCCCCCCCCTCTCCCGCTGAGATTTTGCCAGCCCCACCCCCTATCTGAGGTCACGTACTTAATGGACGCTCCTGAAACACGTGTCAGCGCCAGATAGCATCACGGTACCGCAACCAACTGAGCCAACGAGGCGGGCATACTCTCGATATCATTCCGTAAGGCCGGTTACACACTGGGCGGTTTCAGCCGCGGCGGAAAATTTCCGCTGCCGTCGTTCCAGTAGTGGTGCGAGTGATCAAATGGGGGCTTACACACTGGGCGGTAGGGAAACCGGCGGCAGCGATGCCGTCGACAGCAGGTATGCAGCCGCGCGCTGCCAGTACATTCGTCACCAAAGTACAGACAGTGGCCCATGTGACCAGATACGCGCTTACACACTCGGCGGATTTTTAACCCCTTGTGTATTTTCAGTCTGTGTAAAGTTAACATTTTTTGAAATTAAAATTAGTAATATCTCATCTTCTCATTTCCTTAGTAGAAGCGAGAGAGACAAAACATTAGATTCTTTTAAAGATCGGGACGCTACCAGGAACGCTTGGAAAGAAGTGTGCCTTGAAATTAGGAATGATTTTGACGAAATGGAAAATAAGGAAAAATGCCTTTGGATAGTAAACTTTTGATCACGTATTTAGATAATTTTTTACAGCTTCAACTAGAACTTGTAAAATGTTGAATCACATTTTATAGACAGATTTTGATGTTTAATACCATAAACTGTGTCCTTATATATAAGACATTTGCCAAGGAACACATTCAACATTAAGTCAACCGAGAGAATGGTCATCTGTGGAGTTTCCATTAAAAGAGTCATAAAAATATATGTAATTCTCTGAAAGGCTTTGCACTTTTATAAGTTACGTCAGTTGAAATAATATACTCGGAAACTTTAAATGTCGGATTCCGAGATATACTCAGATAACTGCAACTGATGAGTGTTGCTGGAATGTTTGAGGTGCGTCCTACTCTGATAACATGAATGTGTCACATTGATGTCTCTTCTGTAGGTTACATTCAGAGCATTAACTGCATGGTATGCAGTAGACGAACAGAGGAATGTACGATTTGAACCGAGGGTGGTGGTTGAGCGGTTAACGCTGTCCTCGCATTTGGGAGGATGCCGGTTCGAATCCCTTTCCGGGCATCCAGATTAGGGTTGGTTTTCCATGGTTTCCCCATATCACTCCAGGCGGATGCCGGGATGATTCCTTCAAAAGGCCATGGCCGAATTCCTTCCCGTTTTTTGTCTCCAGTCCCATCCCGCCTCTAATGACGTCGACGAGGCGTAAAGCCATTAGTAAATATATATATATATATATTGACATCTGTCCCTCCATACATTAAAACCCAGTTCATGATCTTACGCTCTAAATAATCTTAAAGTCGATGGGCCATTAATCCAAGTTCTCTTCTACAAAACGGTTACTGAATTGACCCAGAGTATAATTTATATATATATAAATTCAAAACAGTTATGCTAAATATGGGGGAACGACATGTAACGTGTTGCAGCTAAATCGACACATTCCCTTCACTTAGCTAGAAATTACGGATACAGTTTTTCAACAAAAATATGTCTAAATGCCCCTGATCATCAAAAAACAAATCGGCTATGGTTTTGTATCAACAATAACTAATCGCTGACGGGACAAGACTTAGTTCTGGCCTGAAATTCTGAAGGACCATGGCTCGATTCCCGATCCAGTCTTCCAGGATTTGATTTTCTATTGCTTCTTTATAAAGCTCATGGTATATTTCAAGTACCGTTCTTACCATCAGTGCTACACCCTAGCTCTAATAATCTCGTTATCGATGAACCGTAAAGCCATTAAAAATAATCTTAGAAACAAGAAGACCCTCATGTTTTTGTGTGGTCTAACCGATGCTTACGAAGTCAAAATAGTACAAAGATGGAAATGTCTTACGAGGGAGATACCGTAGTAAAATGACTGCAACAAAAACGTCGTAATTCTGCAACGCCAATAGTATATCTAACTTCCCGTATCTTTGAGTTTCTTTTTTAATGGCTTTCGGCAGATGAGGCCATACAGCCAGCTCAATGTGATTATTATAGCTTCCATTGAATCAGTCGTCTTCTAGTGTTTATATATTGTATCTTCTAAGTATGGACACCACAGGACGGACAGGACATTCACACAGACAGACAACACTTAACATCCATGCCCGCGGTCAGATTCGAACCGGCGACCTTCGGCACGCGGAGCTAGCTCTCTAAACCCTACACTACCGAGGCCGGCGATATATTTGAGTTCAACTTAAAAGAAAACGTAAATAGCCATCTTCGACGTGTTGAAGGGAATAAAATGAAACGTTATCGTACGAGTATGACATATATTGGTACTGTATATGCCAAAGTTTCATTGATTTATCGATTAAATCTAATAGCTCGAGTCAAAACTGAGAAAAAAATGCCACAGACCATTACAACTACCATTGTAAAACTGCACCGTGAATAGAGCTCCATCTGGTATATGTACAGGGGCGGATCCAGGGGGGGGGCTAGGGGGCTCAAGCCCCCCCCAAACGTATCTAGGTCCACCCACAAACCAAAGTCCGCTCAAGCCCCCCCCCCCCAAAAAAAAAAATCCTGGATCCGCCCCTGTATATGTACGAGTAGTTCATCAGGCATCCACTGGGTTCACATACCTACATCCCTGGGCCAGGGTATGTACTGCCATTCACCACTCCATTACACATTCCTCCTCTGCTCAGCAATCCAATGAAGTTGTTTACATCACTTATGTTGACGGCTGGCTGTGTTGAATGTGATAATTGGCTTCCTGGAAGCAGCACGAGCCAAGCGCTATCACCTCCCGCGAGACAGCCTTATCAGTGATCTCTGTACCTGGGCCTCAACGGAAGTCCTCTGCAACCATTGACAAAATTTTATGTTGACAGCTTCTCACAACAGCTCTCCCCGTTGGTTCAGTTGGGTGCGGCACCGTGATTGTGTCTGGCTCTGACAAGTGTTTAGTTAGTTCGAGTCCTGCTCTAGGACGTAGCCAGGATTTTGTTCAGGGGGTGCAGGCAAGAGAAAACTGATAATATGCATGCTACAAAAGCATTTATTAATGAAATATATATTCTACAAATTAATTAATATAAATAATTAATTAGTATATATTATAATTATACTAATAGTAATTTTTCGAAAAACTTCATCTGCAATTTTATAATAATTTTCTTATAAAAGTTTTCTGTGTACACCAAGCATACACAGACAGTTTAGATGGTTCTCTGGTATCGTTGACCTCAGCCATGTTTTAACAAGGTGCAGTATAGAGAAGGACTCTCTATGTTGTTTGTTGTACAGTCGGGGACAGAATTCGAGAGACCTCTCGCCTTTCGATTATGCTTCGTTCTAGACACGAATACCGCATGGGACAGCATAACTGGTAGGTGGTACACTAAATTCATGATAAAATAGACCTCTCATACCCAGCCCTTTACCCAAGACTAAAAAAATGAGCCCGCGCAGCAAGAAACTCGCAGACGCTCAGAGGGAAAGTTCCGAGTTCTGCAGTAAAAATAATCACGAATATCACCATTTTAGTCATAATAATTATTTAAATAACCAAATTGATTAATTATAGAGAGATGGTAATTTTCATAACCGTTGCGTATTTTTGTTTTCCCTCAAATAAACAGTTAACAATTCGCTAGCAAACGCAATTATATGGCGAATACAGAAAAGAATCGCTAAATTACGCACGGAAAACCAATAAGAGAGTTTGAATGGACTTAGTTACACTTTCTAACGCTGCAGCGTTATAGAACTGTGCGTGTGACAAATACACATAAAGGTTAAGGGTAAGTAGAAAGAGCATTCACGAAAGAACTCTAATGGTAAACTAAGTCGCGAAATATAAATAAACTATT
The DNA here is from genome assembly GCA_031002005.1 of Vandiemenella viatica. NCBI lineage: Eukaryota > Metazoa > Arthropoda > Insecta > Orthoptera > Morabidae > Vandiemenella > Vandiemenella viatica. The sequence goes on from CM061921.1 coordinate 30,713,802, forward strand.
CCCAGAAAATTAAATGGTGCGGAATATTAACACCTTAATTTTGTTTTCATCATACCATATTTAGAGGGTAAGCTAAACTTTAACGCAGTAGCAACAGTTTTAGTAGTAATAATAATAATTAAGAACAGTAAATAAATAAAAAAATCCGTCTGCAATGTGAATTAGCGGTTCCACATTTTAAATCTGGAAGATGGAAGTAGTAAAACTATCATCTCTCTCTTTGTTTCTAACTAACACTGATACTTCAATAAAATTTTCTGTCAAGCTTTATTTCCTGCGTCCAAGCCCGATGGGTTTTAGGTAACACTGTTGCCTGGCATTCGGGAGGACGCGAATTCAAACCCCGTTGGGGATCCAGATTCAGTATTCCATGATTTTCGTAAATCTCTCCAGCTGAACTCCAGAAAAGTTCCTTCAAAAAGCGGTGGCAGAAATTATTACCCGATCCTAGTTTCCAATACTATCAGGATTCATATCACATTGCCGCCGAAGATATGACGAACACAAAAAAAAAGAATTACGTGGTGGGTATGTGGTATCCGGCTTTCGGGAGGTCGTGGGTTCGAATACCCATCTAGCCATCCAGGTAAACGTTTTAGATGGTTTCCCCAAATCACTCCAGGCGAATGCCGAGATTGTTCCTTCAAAAGGCCATGGACGAATTCCTCCCCATTACTTGTCCCCAGTCCTTTCCTGCCACTAATGACCTCGATTAGATGTAAAGCTAGAAGCAAAACATAATTACTCAAGTAAAAATAATTACATCTCTGTGGTGTGTTTTAGACCTTTCCTTGTTGGATTTATCTTATTCAACAGCCGAACATGGTAGCGAAGGGACTAGACTGCTATTTCCACATGTGGAGAGTCTCTAGTTCGGTATTGTTTTAGAGCTGGTCGACGTGGAAATCATTATAGAGAGAAAAGGACTTGGGGCATGTTTCGGGAAGGAATTCAGCCTTGGCCATACCAGAGAATCATCCCAACACTCACGGAGTGATTTCGATTAATCATGCAATACCGAAATACGGATGGATACACGAAGATTTCTAACCCTGTCCTTCCGGATGGGATGGCTTGGGCGTTACAGGGACTCTCGGTCACTGGTGCGATTCCGACCAGAGGCATGGGTGTTAAAGTAGGTATTGTGGTATGTCTTGTATCGTCTTTCAATTGTATGAGCAAAAACATTTGGAAATACATCAGTACACAGGATAAACACACAAAACGGTTTAGCTGGAAGAATGGCTATCGGGAGGAATGCCATTAAAAATTTAAAGACAATTTTATTGAACCAAAAGGCAATTGGCTGCCTTCAAAAATATCTCAAGGGTCCACCTCATCTCACAAAGAAATAAATATTCCTTATTTGTTGCCAACTAGTAACATGGCTGAGTTCTAAACACGTATTAGGATAAAAAATTTGTAAAGTAGGCGTACTATAGTGAATCTGTTTAGTGCACACGGAGGGGTATTTAATTTCAGTTGAGTGTATAGGATTTAATCTCTTTAACATTATGCGTGGTTATTTCGTAAGAAGAAGATCTTCTGCTGGCTCAGTTCAGACGCAAGGAGGAAGAAAGCGTCCGACAAACGTGTCGAGGAAGTGTTTACTTACCAGTGGCTCTGAGGAAGTGAAGAACACTTGTTCAGTAGAATTAGCTCTAATAAAATGTGTGAATATGACCATCCGTACAAGAAATATGTCCATTTTCGAATTACGAGCACCTACAAAGTAACAGAAACAACTTCAAATAACATATTAAAGTTACTTCATCATAATTAGAAGACCGATGAAAATGTTGAAAAATAACATTGAACTAATATGTATAGGTCATTAAAAATTTCTGAAAATTACTTCTCGAGGATTTTAACTTCAGCATACCCTCATTGCGTCTTGTAATGTTCTACTTGCACTATTTGATTACAAAATTAATTGATCAATATTCCGTGATAATGGAACTATTTAAAAGAAGAAGGAAAAAAAAAAAAAAAAAAAACTGGATGTGCACATGTGCACGTTATTGAAAATTGACATGCCTCCATCTACTGATTTAAATATTTTATGACCTTCCGTGCCATTGACCATTTAACCTGCTGACTATTGTGTCAGCCTTTGTTGAGGTAATGTGGAACTCTATTGTGAAGTCAACACAAGACGAACACTACACTCATTCAAAAGCAACCATATGCGCAGAAGAACTCGAATCAGTGACCTTTATTATTATTAATAAATTTCTCTCGGGCTTCCAGCCGTGTTAAGATGTTACATTTGGGGGACGTTTCGAAGGCGTCCAACTCTGCCTTCATTCTCAACCAAATATCAATCATTAAGGCAGAGTTGGACGCCTTCGAAACGTCCCAAAAATGTAACATCTTAACACGGCTGGAAGCCCGAGAGAAATTTATTAATAATAAAGGTCACTGATTCGAGTTCTTCTGCGCATATGGTTGCTTTTGAATGAGTGTAGTGTTCGTCTTGTGTTGACTTCACAATAGAGTTCCACATTACCTCAACAAAGGCTGACACAATAGTCAGCAGGTTAAATGGTCAAAGGCACGGAAGGTCATAAAATATTTACATCAGTAGATGGAGGCATGTCAATTTTCAATAACGTGCACACGTGCACTTCCAGTTTTTTTTTTTTTTCCTTCTTCTTTTAAATAGCTCCATTATCACGGAATATTGATCAATTAATTTTGTAATCAAATAGTGCAAGTAGAACATTACAAGACGCAATGAGGGTATGCTGAAGTTAAAATCCTCGAGAAGTAATTTTCAGAAATTTTTAATGACCTATACATATTAGTTCAATGTTATTTTTCAACATTTTCATCGGTCTTCTAATTATGATGAAGTAACTTTAATATGTTATTTGAAGTTGTTTCTGTTACTTTCGGCAAATGACTGTCACTGTATTTGTAGGTGCTCGTAATTCGAAAATGGGCATATTTCGTGTACGGATGGTCATATTCACAAATTTTATTAGAGCTAATTCTACTGAACAAGTGTTCTTCACTTCCTCAGAGCCACTGGTAAATAAACACTTCCTCGAAACGTTTGTCGGACGGTTACTTCCTCCTTGCGTCTGAACTGAGCCAGCAGGAAGATCTTCTTCTTACGAAATAACCACGCATAATGTTAAAGAGATTAAATCCTATACACTCAACTGAAATTAAATACCCCTCCCGTGTGCACTAAACAGATTCACTATAGTACGCCTACTTTCCAAATTTTTTATCCTAATACGTGTTTAGAACTCAGCCATGTTACTAGTTGGCACCAAATAAGGAATATTTTTTTGTGAGATGAGGTGGACCTTGAGATATTTTTGAAGGCAGCCAATTGCCTTTTGGTTCAATAAAATTGTCTTTAAATTTTTAATGGCATTCCTCCCGATAGCCATTCATCCAGCTAAACCGTTTTGTGTGTTTATCCTGTGTACTGATGTATTTCCAAATGCTTTTTGCTCATACAATTGAAAGACGATACAAGACATACCACAATACCTACTTTAACACCCATGCCTCTGGCCGGAATCGCACCAGTGACCGAGAGTCCCTGTAACGCCCAAGCCATCCCATCCGGAAGGACAGGGGTTGAAATCTTCGTGTATCCATCCGTATTTCGGTATTGCATGATTAATCGAAATCACTCCGTGAGTGTTGGGATGATTCTCTGGTATGGCCAAGGCTGAATTCCTTCCCGAAACATGCCCCAAGTCCTTTTCTCTCTATAATGATTTCCACGTCGACCAGCCCTAAAACAACACCGAACTAGAGACTCTCCACATGTGGAAATAGCACTCTAGTCCCTTCGCTACCATGTTCGGCCGTTGAATAAGATAAATCCAACAAGGAAAAGGTCTAAAACACACCACAGAGATGTAATTATTTTTATTTGAGCAATTATGTTTTGCTTCTAGCTTTACATCTAATCGAGGTCATTAGAGGCAGGAAAGGACTGGGGACAAGTAATGGGGAGGAATTCGTCCATGGCCTTTTGAAGGAACAATCCCGGCATTCGCCTGGAGTGATTTGGGGAAACCATCTAAAACGTTTACCTGGATGGCTAGATGGGTATTCGAACCCACGACCTCCCGAAAGCCGGATACCACATACCCACCACGTAATTTTTTTTTTGTTTCGTCATATCTTCGGCGGCAATGTGATATGAATCCTGATAGTATTGGAAACTAGGATCGGGTAAGAATTTCAGCCACCGCTTTTTGAAGGAACTTTTCTGGAGTTCAGCTGGAGAGATTTACGAAAATCATGGAATACTGAAACTGGATCCCCGACGGGGTTTGAATTCGCGTCCTCCCGAATGCCAGGCAACAGTGTTACCTATAACCCATCGGGCTTGGACGGCAGGAAATAAAGCTTGACAGAAAATTTTATAGAAGTATCAGTGTTAGTTAGAAACAAAGAGAGAGATGATAGTTTTACTACTTCCATCTTCCAGATTTAAAATGTGGAACCGCTAATTCACATTGCAGACGGATTTTTTTATTTATTTACTGTTCTTAATGATTATTATTACTACTAAAACTGTTGCTACTGCGTTCAAGTTTAGCTTACCTTCTAAATATGGTATGATGAAAACAAAATTAAGGTGTTAATATTCCGCACCATTTAATTTTCTGGGAATAGTTTATTTATATTTCGTGACTTAGTTTACCATTAGAGTTCTTTCGTGAATGCTCTTTCTACTTACCCTTAACCTTTATGTGTATTTGTCACACGCACAGTTCTATAACGCTGCAGCGTTAGAAAGTGTAACTAAGTCCATTCAAACTCTCTTATTGGTTTTCCGTGCGTAATTTAGCGATTCTTTTCTGTATTCGCCATATAATTGCGTTTGCTAGCGAATTGTTAACTGTTTATTCGAGGAAAAAAAAAACGCAACGGTTATCAAAATTACGAAAAAAGTGTTACCATCTCTCTATAATTAATCAATTTGGTTATTTAAATAATTATTATGACTAAAATGGTGATATTCGTGATTATTTTTACTGCAGAACTCCGAACTTTCCCTCTGAGCGTCTGCGAGTTTCTTGCTGCGCGGGCTCATTTTTTTAGTCTTGGGTAAAGTGCTGGGTATGAGAGGTCTATTTTATCATGAATTTAGTGTACCACCTACCAGTTATGCTGTCCCATGCGGTATTCGTGTCTAGAACGAAGCATAATCGAAAGGCGAGGGGTCTCTCGAATTCTGTCCCCGACTGTACAACAAACAACATAGAGAGTCCTTCTCTATACTGCACCTTGTTAAAACATGGCTGAGGTCAACGATACCAGAGAACCATCTAAACTGTCTGTGTATGCTTGGTGTACACAGAAAACTTTTATAAGAAAATTATTATAAAATTGCAGATGAAGTTTTTCGAAAAATTACTATTAGTATAATTATAATATATACTAATTAATTATTTATATTAATTAATTTGTAGAATATATATTTCATTAATAAATGCTTTTGTAGCATGCATATTATCAGTTTTCTCTTGCCTGCACCCCCTGAACAAAATCCTGGCTACGTCCTAGAGCAGGACTCGAACTAACTAAACACTTGTCAGAGCCAGACACAATCACGGTGCCGCACCCAACTGAACCAACGGGGAGAGCTGTTGTGAGAAGCTGTCAACATAAAATTTTGTCAATGGTTGCAGAGGACTTCCGTTGAGGCCCAGGTACAGAGATCACTGATAAGGCTGTCTCGCGGGAGGTGATAGCGCTTGGCTCGTGCTGCTTCCAGGAAGCCAATTATCACATTCAACACAGCCAGCCGTCAACATAAGTGATGTAAACAACTTCATTGGATTGCTGAGCAGAGGAGGAATGTGTAATGGAGTGGTGAATGGCAGTACATACCCTGGCCCAGGGATGTAGGTATGTGAACCCAGTGGATGCCTGATGAACTACTCGTACATATACAGGGGCGGATCCAGGATTTTTTTTTTTGGGGGGGGGGGGCTTGAGCGGACTTTGGTTTGTGGGTGGACCTAGATACGTTTGGGGGGGGCTTGAGCCCCCTAGCCCCCCCCTGGATCCGCCCCTGTACATATACCAGATGGAGCTCTATTCACGGTGCAGTTTTACAATGGTAGTTGTAATGGTCTGTGGCATTTTTTTCTCAGTTTTGACTCGAGCTATTAGATTTAATCGATAAATCAATGAAACTTTGGCATATACAGTACCAATATATGTCATACTCGTACGATAACGTTTCATTTTATTCCCTTCAACACGTCGAAGATGGCTATTTACGTTTTCTTTTAAGTTGAACTCAAATATATCGCCGGCCTCGGTAGTGTAGGGTTTAGAGAGCTAGCTCCGCGTGCCGAAGGTCGCCGGTTCGAATCTGACCGCGGGCATGGATGTTAAGTGTTGTCTGTCTGTGTGAATGTCCTGTCCGTCCTGTGGTGTCCATACTTAGAAGATACAATATATAAACACTAGAAGACGACTGATTCAATGGAAGCTATAATAATCACATTGAGCTGGCTGTATGGCCTCATCTGCCGAAAGCCATTAAAAAAGAAACTCAAAGATACGGGAAGTTAGATATACTATTGGCGTTGCAGAATTACGACGTTTTTGTTGCAGTCATTTTACTACGGTATCTCCCTCGTAAGACATTTCCATCTTTGTACTATTTTGACTTCGTAAGCATCGGTTAGACCACACAAAAACATGAGGGTCTTCTTGTTTCTAAGATTATTTTTAATGGCTTTACGGTTCATCGATAACGAGATTATTAGAGCTAGGGTGTAGCACTGATGGTAAGAACGGTACTTGAAATATACCATGAGCTTTATAAAGAAGCAATAGAAAATCAAATCCTGGAAGACTGGATCGGGAATCGAGCCATGGTCCTTCAGAATTTCAGGCCAGAACTAAGTCTTGTCCCGTCAGCGATTAGTTATTGTTGATACAAACCATAGCCGATTTGTTTTGATGATCAGGGGCATTTAGACATATTTTTGTTGAAAAACTGTATCCGTAATTTCTAGCTAAGTGAAGGGAATGTGTCGATTTAGCTGCAACACGTTACATGTCGTTCCCCCATATTTAGCATAACTGTTTTGAATTTATATATATATAAATTATACTCTGGGTCAATTCAGTAACCGTTTTGTAGAAGAGAACTTGGATTAATGGCCCATCGACTTTAAGATTATTTAGAGCGTAAGATCATGAACTGGGTTTTAATGTATGGAGGGACAGATGTCAATTATATATACTAATGGCTTTACGCCTCGTCGACGTCATTAGAGGCGGGATGGGACTGGAGACAAAAAACGGGAAGGAATTCGGCCATGGCCTTTTGAAGGAATCATCCCGGCATCCGCCTGGAGTGATATGGGGAAACCATGGAAAACCAACCCTAATCTGGATGCCGGAAAGGGATTCGAACCGGCATCCTCCCAAATGCGAGGACAGCGTTAACCGCTCAACCACCACCCTCGGTTCAAATCGTACATTCCTCTGTTCGTCTACTGCATACCATGCAGTTAATGCTCTGAATGTAACCTACAGAAGAGACATCAATGTGACACATTCATGTTATCAGAGTAGGACGCACCTCAAACATTCCAGCAACACTCATCAGTTGCAGTTATCTGAGTATATCTCGGAATCCGACATTTAAAGTTTCCGAGTATATTATTTCAACTGACGTAACTTATAAAAGTGCAAAGCCTTTCAGAGAATTACATATATTTTTATGACTCTTTTAATGGAAACTCCACAGATGACCATTCTCTCGGTTGACTTAATGTTGAATGTGTTCCTTGGCAAATGTCTTATATATAAGGACACAGTTTATGGTATTAAACATCAAAATCTGTCTATAAAATGTGATTCAACATTTACAAGTTCTAGTTGAAGCTGTAAAAAATTATCTAAATACGTGATCAAAAGTTTACTATCCAAAGGCATTTTTCCTTATTTTCCATTTCGTCAAAATCATTCCTAATTTCAAGGCACACTTCTTTCCAAGCGTTCCTGGTAGCGTCCCGATCTTTAAAAGAATCTAATGTTTTTCTCTCTCGCTTCTACTAAGGAAATGAGAAGATGAGATATTACTAATTTTAATTTCAAAAATGTTAACTTTACACAGACTGAAAATACACAAGGGGTTAAAAATCCGCCGAGTGTGTAAGCGCGTATCTGGTCACATGGGCCACTGTCTGTACTTTGGTGACGAATGTACTGGCAGCGCGCGGCTGCATACCTGCTGTCGACGGCATCGCTGCCGCCGGTTTCCCTACCGCCCAGTGTGTAAGCCCCCATTTGATCACTCGCACCACTACTGGAACGACGGCAGCGGAAATTTTCCGCCGCGGCTGAAACCGCCCAGTGTGTAACCGGCCTTACGGAATGATATCGAGAGTATGCGCCCGCCTCGTTGGCTCAGTTGGTTGCGGTACCGTGATGCTATCTGGCGCTGACACGTGTTTCAGGAGCGTCCATTAGTACGTGACCTCAGATAGGGGGTGGGGCTGGCAAAATCTCAGCGGGAGAGGGGGGGGGGGCGACGGAAACTACGCGTCAACTTTTTTATTTGAGATTGCCGCTCTTCAAACAACAGTAGAGCTAAAAAAAAAGAAATTTTCATTATAGACCTTGGCCAGCGGGCAGTGGAAGTGTCATTGTTGACGGGGAAGCCTCTTCTAAGATAAATGTTACTTCGGGCGTTTCTCAAGGAAGTGTAATAAGACCACTTCTTTTTTAATATTTATAAACGATCTAGGAGACAACGTCAAATGCTGGTTGCGATTGTTTGCCGACGATGCAGTTATCTATAGGGAAACTAGCTGACCCGGTCACGCGTTG